>PVKS010001118.1:110000-153204 GCA_004027875.1 Aplodontia rufa | reverse complement strand
AGAACCAAGGGTCCAATGTCTTCACTCATCTGTGGAGGCTGGAGCTAGACCCTGGCCATTGAGAAAGAAGGTCTAGTATCATGTTTTAAATCCAGATAAGGTGTAATGTCATACAATCTAAGGCATTCCTAGAGATGTATTGGGAAGGGGGGGAATAAGGGTGGGTAAATTGGGAGGGGCTCTTGGGGTTAAATCTAATTTTCAGAATTTATATATATGTTATATTATTTCTTTAGCAGCTTGTTTGATTGTTCAACAAATAAATTTCTGAATAAAAAAGTAATAAAAAGGAATAATATGTACCTCCCAGAAGTGATAGTGGGATGAAATGAGGCAGAATTATGTCTACTTCTTTGTGCTCGATAAAATGCCCATTCTCTTTCTTTCCTTCTCTGTGGTACAGATTGTAAATGGTGTAGGTGTTCAGAGAGAGGCAATGAGGACCATATCTATCAGTGAAAGGCTCAGGAAACAGTCAGGGCAGGGGGTACTGAGCTTAAATGCTTGGGTAGATTTTGGAGAAAGAGCTTAAGGTTATCGCACCTGCTCCACCACCAGGAATAAATCTGCCTATAATTTTTCACAGTCAGCTCTGTGTCAAGCACCGTACTCATGGTTGAGAAACTGAGGCCAGTTACTCTCCTCCTTCGCCCTTCCATTCAATAGAGAAAACACCCCTAAACAGATTACTACAGAATTCTAGGACTCCCTGGAGACATTTTTTCATGAGTAAAATACTTCTATGAAATATTTTAGCTGTACATAAATGTATTAAAATGTAACACAATAAACATCACATAGCCAGTTAAAGGAGTAAAGTGTTCACCTAATAGGGACCCCCATGTCCTCCTGACAGTTTAGACTCTCACCCATGAGGTAAAGAGAGCAAGGAGAAACAACTGGCTTAGGGTGATATATGGCACAAAATTCAGCTGAGTCCCCTAACCTTTCGTGTTACAGGCAAGCGTAAACTTGTGTTGTCCAGTGATAACAATGTACCGCTCAGTTAGCTAACCCTTTTGATGCTTCACAGTATCTAAACAGTATGCTGAAATTATGTAATTTGTCATTTTTAGGCACCATCTATAGAGTTGCAATAGTGAAAAATGAGGCTCTAGGACTCTTTTCCCTATCATACCCATGCATCTTTATTCCCCCGGTGGAAAAAGAGGACAGAAAGAGACCAGCAAATGTGAAAACTTGATACTAACTGTCCCGCTATTGTGGATAGCATGACAAGGATAAACCATTTGATAAATTGTGCTGGGAAAATTTGTTAGCCACAAGTGAAAAATAAAATAAAGTTGGATCCCTACCTCACACCACACAAGAACCCATTCTAGGAAGGTTAAAGTATTTTGATGTGAAAAGCCAAATCTTAAACTGTTGAAGAAAACTTTAGACAATACACTTGAAATGTGGTGTCGGGGGGTGACCTCTAGACATGGAAGGTGTTGCATCTCAAACCCTACACAGTCCACAGAACTGACAAATGCTCATACCTCCCTTGCCTTCTTTGCTCTCCCTCGCGTACTCTCACATCTCAGGTGTGTGGTTCTGTGCTGGATGGTGGTAATGGGGCTAAGTTTGCAATCCATTGGAAGCACCTGAGGCTCATTATAAGGTGAGCCAATTCGAATGTTGGGCCTTCATCACCAATTTCAGGTTCTAGGAAATGGCCGACTGCTCATCCTGCTAATTTTTCGTTAAGCGGGACGAGAACTCCATTGGAAATGCATCCTGAGTGGTAAGTAAAGGATCACTGTGCCGTTACACCTCGGGCTTGTACAGTAACTTCTTCCTGTTGTCTGATAACACAAGATTTGTGTGTTTGTGCTTTGGGAGCAGGGAAAGTTATAGATTTTTAACCACTGATTCAAATTATTTAGCCAAAATAAGTATAAGTAAATATTTTCATTTTTTTTAATTTTAATTGATTTTTAGCTTAATCTCATTGTGATCCAATCATGTAGTTTCCACAAAACTGATTTTTAAATATTGTTTGAGACTTGCTGTTACGGCCTTGTAGGCATTTGGTTTCATAAAGTGTTCTGGAACAAAAGTGATTTTTTGAATGTTGATAATAGCTATGTGTTCAATTTTTAGTTGCATTTCCCAAGTATTCTAGTTTCTAGGACAATTTATGGTTTTAATCTGACTGTTATTGAGATGAGTAAGTTTGACTTTTATTATGCCGGTTGAACTTATTTCATTCTCCCTCATAGTTGTTTTCCCCATTTTTGCCTTATGGATTTTGAAGCTTAATCATCTTGTGTGTTGCAGTTTAGAATTACTGTATCTTCCTGGTTTCAATTTTTAACATTATGTAGTGACCCTGTCATCTCCAAAATATCTTACCTTGATTTTTTTGTTAAGAGAGAAGGACAGTGAGAGAGAGAGAGACAGAGAGAATCATTTTTAATTAAGTTTTTCTCATGGCTTTCATTCCTCTGACCCTTAGTTGTGTATGTGGGTACTGGGGTTTGAACCCGTGTACTTGGGCATGCTGGGCAAGCACCATAAGCACCGTAACCACTGAGCCACAGCTCCAGCCCTTGATTTCCTTTTTCTAATATTAATATAGATGCAGCAGTTTGGTTTTGAAGAGCATTCACCTGCTCTTTTTCCCATCTAGTAACTTTTAAATTTTCCATGTTCTTTTGTTTTAACTATGTTCTATTAATCATTTTTATTTTTTACCCTCTCTATTTCTGGAAAATTTATAGCTTTTTATATATTGTGATCATTATCTATTTGGAGTTATTTCTACCACACTATTTAGAATTTATTATGCCCTGTTTTTCCTATTTTTTAAAATCTTTTTGTTCTGAATGGATTAAGTGATAAGCTCCATTTGTTCATACTGATTCGTTTACTGGTTTGGAAGTTCTCCACTCTTGATTCTCTTTCTGGCTTTGGCTAATAGTACAATTCAAAGGAATTGGAAAAGGTGAAAAAACAAAACTGGATAGGAGTTTCTAAGGGAAGTTTGGAGAGAATAAGTGTTCCAAGCCAAAGGATCATAGTATTACTGAAAAGCATCGGGGGAAAGAATAGCACAATTATCTTTTTTCTCACTTTCCTAGATACCTTTCCCAAGAATTATCACTGTCCTATTTGGTAATACTGTCACAAAATGTTTGGTGGGACTTCTTAACCCTGAAATTCGCACATGAAGGAACTCCAGCAGCTCATATTCTGTATAAAACCTCCAAGAGAAGTGGGGAGCACACATCATGCCCTAGGTTTCCTAAGAGGTGGCAGAAACTCAGCCTGGCATCTTCCTTGGGTCTCTCTTGCCCATGAGCTCCATCCAGGGGATTGGATCCTGTTATATGTGATTCCATTAAACACACATCACGTTTCTAATGAGGGCCTTCTGAGGTCAAAGATAAACCACCAAATATCATGATCAGCAGTACCATGGCCTCTGGACTGTATGCCTTGGGAATATTGAACATAACTGGAAATCTTGAAAGGGCAGAAGGTGTGGGCAGGCTTCCTCGAGAATGTCCATTTCCACACCACCCCAACACCAGAGCTGCCCCTGGACATCAGAGTCCTGGTCGTTAAGGCCTGACCAGCAGTTCAGCCAAGTCAGCAAGCTCTGAGTCAGGGTGGCCATGAAGGCCACATTCCAGAGGAGGCCAGGAAGGGGTGGAGGCCGCAAGCTCGTGCTCAGAGCAGCACTTCTGAGAAAGCGTCCCAGGAAGCACTCACAAGAGCCACGTTCACCTCTGTGTAATGTTTGCAATTCCAGGACTTCTCCATCTGCACACAGCAGGGCTGACCCGTGGTCATGCACACAGCGTGGCTGAATGCTGCTGCCTCCTGTTTATGACTTATCCAAGAACCTGCTGCGTTCCGCAGACTGCACTATCTGCCCTCCAAGCCTCTCTCTTCCTCGCCCCCCGCCCAGCTCTCCTCCCACTCACACACAAGAGGGCTGGAAAGGAGACGGGACAGGACAATAGTTATTGAATGGGACCTGTGTTCTAGGCATCGCGTTAGGAACACAAGGCTTTTCCTTTAGATTCTCATGGCTATCCCATACAAAAGGGATTTATCAACCCCATCGGTGGGTAAAAATACTGAAGTCCAGAGATGTCGAGTGATTGTCCAGAGTCACACAGCTCAAAAGAAAAGGCACTGTGACTGGAACTTGCGTGCGGCTGCTCTCAGATCTCTGCTCTGTGTGCCTCGTCCTTCTGGCATAAAGTTGAAGCAAGGCAAAAGCAGATGCTAAGGTTGTGGAGCTGGGTGCTTCCTCCAGACCAGAGCCTGAGATGAAACCCTATTCTCCTGCCCACCTGGGACCCAGCTCTGGAACCACAGTGCTGTTTGTTTGTTTTTTTTTAAACAAAGGGACAGTGAAAGAGAGACTCAATTTTATTTAGTTCATCATGTGGCTTTCGTTGCTCTGAGACTTCACTGTGTACCTGGTGTTGGGGTTTGAACTCACGTACTCGTGCATGCCAGGCAAGTGCTGTAACCACTGAGCCACCGCTCCAGCCCCCTACAGTGCTGTTTGAAGGACAATTTAAGGAAGGCTGGGTAGGGGCAACTTCTGCCCTGCATCATGCCTCTGGGCAAACAATTCGTAAGGTCCTACGGATCACCTATGGGACAGGTGAGGCAAAAAGGATGATCGGATCAGTTTAATCATCTGTACAAATGCCAATGACGCTTCTGCCTTCATTTTAGAGTTGGAAATAAATTGGGAATAAGCATACAATATCATACGCTTGCTGTTACGCACGCATCAACTATCGCACGCTCCTCTTATTTAGTTTTCCAACAATGCCGCAGGGAAGCCATTGGCATGCAAGAGAAAAGCAAATGTTGGGCGGCTGTCAAAGCTCATGGTCCATAGGGACCCAGCCACCACGCGACGTGGTGCAAGTACTTCAGTGCAGGTGGGTTCCGAGTTCCTCATGGTAGTGAGAGGGGCCTGTCCTGGGGAAGGTGATGAGAAGGTGCAGCTTCTGAAGACAACCTAAAATCAACACTAAAGTGGCCTAAAAACTGGTTTTATTACCACAACATCCTGATAATGCTTCGCAATGCCGCTGGATCGATGGAATTATACTGTTGTATCGAGTGCATGCATGAATACGTAACAGCAAATCCCATCATTATGTGCAACTTTAATGAATCAATAAAAAGATTTCTAAATAAAGCTGAGGTTATGATTGAATTTTAACATATCTGAAAATTAAAATCGTTACATTTGAATTGCTTATGCTTTTGGTAACTCAGAAGGCTCCCAGCTGTGGAGGTGGCGCTGAGCTCCAGGGGCTCAGCCGTGTGACCTTGCTTCACGAGGAAGTCTTCGAGGGTCTGAAGTCCTCAGTCTTTCCTCAGGGGTAGCTCTCGCCTCCAACCTGCTGTACTCCTCACAGTTAGCGATCGCTGAGAATCCACGGGAGCCCAGGCACTGAGCCAGGCGTGGAGAGGACAGGACCTGCCTCCGGGACCTGCCACCTTTTGGAGAATATGATGCTTGACTTTAAGCCAGTTTGACTGGGCTAATGGGTGTCCAGATCACTGGTGAAATGTTATTTCTGGATGTGTCTGTGAGGGGGTTTTGGGAAGAGATGAGCATCTGAATCAGTAGACTTGAGTAAATAGGTCCTGTTCACACCAGCATCGTCCCGGCATTTGAGGGCCACATGGAAAAAAATACAAGTGGAAGAAGGACACGTTCATTCTCATCCCGAGCAAAGACATCTGTGTCTTCCTGCCCTGGGGTGTCGGAGCCCTGATCCTCAGGTTTTCAGGCATGGGCTGAGTACGCCGCTAGCGCCCCTGGCTATACAGCTTGCACATGGTCCATCATGGAGCTCCTTGGTCCCCACAACTGCAGGACTCCATTCCTACAAGGAGTCCGCTCTGTATCTATACCATTTATATCGCCTACCTGCGTCTCCTGAGGGTTCTGTTACTCTAGAGAATCCCGCCCAACACGGAAGGAGACAGACATGGAAAATAAAGTGAAGCGCAGAATAGTTTCAAAGAGTGCAAAACATTGGACCAGAGAAAAACAGCAGGCTTTGCGGGGAGCACGGAGAGATGAGAGGAGCCGTTTGCAACAGGATGGCCAGGGAGCTCTTGCAGCATCCTAACAGTAACAGGAAGAATGGATGAGAGGAGGGAGCAGGTTCTGAGTGGCGGAAAGCGGTGGGAGCAGAATTTGGAGAAGGAAGCAGGAGTGGATGACAGGTGCGTGTGAGGAAGCATGGACGCTGTTCAGAATTTATTCTTTTTTTTGCAGGGCTGGGGACCGAACTTGGGGTCTTGCACATGCTAGGCGAGAGCTCTGCCACTGAGCGAAATCCCCAACCCCCAGAATTTATTCTTGCTGTGCAAATCCACTTGCCAGGCAAGTAGAATCAGTTCTGAGAGGGGAGAAATCGATTCTGATCACAGCTTCCGAAGGCAAGGTGCAGACAGTGGTGGTAAGGAAGGACGGTGGTGGTGTCCCTGGATGCGGAGAGAAGGGCTCCTTGCCAGACACAACTGGGGATGTCACCTTATTGAGGAGCCTTGTGAGGCTCAAGCAAAGGGTAGAATCAAGGCAGCTCCTAGCCATCTGTCATTTTGGGTAGATGGTGGAGCCTTCTGTTAAAATGGAGAAAAAGTGTTGAGAAATATGTAGAGATGGAGCAAGATATGTGTGTCCATGCGTGTATGTGTGTGTGTGTGTGTGTGTGTTTTACAAGAAATAAAAACCTCCCACCAGGCACTGCAGTCAGTGGCCTGTGTGTCCTTCTGGTGTTCTTACCCTTTATTTAATCTGGAGTACATGGTTGTATGCAGTGTGACTGCATTAATCTTCGTAATTAGGAATTAGATAAGCCAAGAAGCGCTTACTTGGCTTGACTTCCTGTGCATCCTTGGTGATTTACTTGCTCTTCTGATTTGGATCTGGAATGTTCCAGAAAGCATGCTCCCCAATGCAGCAAGGTGCAGACATGGGGCTTGTGATGCGTGGATTAGATGATGAGGGCGCTGGCCTCCTGAGTGGATTGGTCCACTGGTGGCTGAATGGACTAGCGGGAGGACGCAGGTGGCTGTGGACCTTGGCCCCTTCTTGCTCTCTATACTTTCCAGCTGCCATGAAGTTTCTTCCCTGAAGCTGCTCAGCAAGGGGCTGGATCCTTGGAAACTGCAAGTCAACATCACTCTTTGCTCCTTGAAGCTGTTCCCACAGGTACTTTTGTCACAGCAATGAAAAGCTGATTAAAGCGCTTGTCCTTTCCATCTGTAGGATGGAGTTAGCATTAACGTGCACCTCCAGGACGGACTGAGCGATGAAGATAATACACTTGGCACCATGTCTGGCACTCGCTGAACACAGAAATTGTTAAGTCCACTGGTACGTACAGGATCATTTCTCTTGGGTACATTTTTTAGAAGTGGAATCGCTCCCCTAAAGTACAATATAAATAACCACTGAGAAGAAGAACGATTTTCCAAATTCCACAATCATTTCCTGAATTTGTATTTTCTCAAACTCCTCATATTTTTTTTTTCTGGCCCAAAGTGATTTAGTCGGACTTTTAAAAAGGTAATAAAAGATACACAGAAGAAAATCAAAATCACTTGAGAACTTATCTGTATATTTTTCAGAATTCTGAGTTTTATCAAGAATTTCACATCAAAATTTTTTCTTGCTGGGCACAGTGGTGCCTCCCAGAGGCTGGGGAGGCTGAGGCAGGAGGATTTCAAGTTCAAAGTCAGCCTCAGAAACTTAGCAAGGCTCTAAGCAACTTAGCGAGGTCCTAAACAACTTAGTGAGGCCCTTTCTCAGAATAAAAATAAAAAGGGCTGGGGCTGTGGCTCAGTGGTTAAATGCCCCCTGAGTTTAATCCCTAGTACAAAAAATTTTTTTTTCTCAATTCTTTATTTTTTTTTGATAATTCATTTCTGCATTCAAGTCTTATCACAAGGCATTCATTCTTTAGTTGCTGCAAATTAGTGGCACCTTACCCTTTTAGGAAGAGACATTATACCTGGGCCAGGTAAACCAATGGAGGCCTCTGATTGGCTTTATGCTTGCAGATGATGATGGGAGAGATGACCCAAGCTGCTGCAAATTTCACCTGGAGCTGTGGTCCTGGGTTTGCTTTCACTGCTGGTAAAGCTGCTCTTTCCCAGAGGCCCTGGTTGTTCCTTGGTGCAGTGCCTCAAAGGTGCTTCCGATCATACCAGAGTCCCTTGCAGGACTAGAGAATCTGGGTCTGCCCTGGGAGCTGGGCGTGAAGTCAGTGAAATCTTCAGTCCAGCACAGGAATGAATAATTCAAGCATGAGCACATTCGAGGCCTGAAGGTGGCTGATGGGGCCTCTGGCCTGAACGCGCGGTGGCTTGGAAAGCCCCAGGAACTTCTCTCTGCATGTGGAACAGTGCGGGGTGCCAAGGACACAGGGAGGTGCTGGGAACAGCTTAGGAACCTAGTTAGCACTGATTAATCTCCTCGTCAAATTAAAATTAATTAGCCCAGAAGCCAACTGAATTGGAACATTTGTTTGTTAATAAAAAAATAGCGCCTAAGAAGGACCCCCTCTGAGAACACTGGAAATGATTTGGCTGCAGAAATGGCATCATGGAAGGAGCCAGAGGCAAAGGAGGAAAGTGGTTCAACATAATGCCTTAATTCATAGAAACTGAGGATACTGTCAAGACCACAAAGTGAGATAGTGTACGAAAATGTTGGAGCCCATAAAATGCTCTGTAGCATATAGCAATATTATTCAGCTCAAAATCCAAATTTAAAGATGGCAAATGGAAGCCCAGAGAGGTTAGATAACTAGAGCAAAGACACAGCAAGTTAGTGGCCCCCTCTCGGACTCAAAGATGAATCCTATGAATCCCAGTTTTTCTCTTTCGTAGCATGATGCCTTTATGACCATAAATAGGGTGATTTTCATTTACTGGACATGGAATGGTTTGCACATTTTTCTCACTAAATCCTCACTTGGAGCTGGGGCAGTCACTGGATTCCCTTCATTCTCTGGGTGGGAGACTGTGAAGCTCATTTTTGTCACAGATGAGGGAGAAGAGGGAACTGGGTGCTCTGGTTCTAAAGTCCATTCTGAACCACTGCTCAACTTTGCCTCCTGGAGAGTCCCTCAAGGCACAGCTTTCAGCTGTGTCAGAGATTCTGGAGAACTAGCCCTTGGAAAACCCTTGCTGAGCTGCAGGAACCGGGTTAGCTACTGCCCAAGCCTTCACTCACCTGCTTCTCATAACCCAGGAAAATAGGTGTTGTTATTGCTTGTGTGTGTGCACGGATATAGTGTACATACAAAAATAAGCATAGAAATAAACAGGTAATAATCATACTGTTATAAGTATACCTGATAGAAATCAAGGAACTTACCTAAGGTTGAAGAGTAGCAGGACTGCCCTTTTGCCTGACTTCAAATTCCCCCTCCTTTTTTTTTTTTTAAAGAGAGAGAGAGAGAGAGAGAGAGAATCAATTTTAGTTAGTTTTTCATAGGGCTCTCATTGCTCCGACACTTCGATGTGTACGTGGTGCCGGGGTTTGAACCCACGTCCTCGCGCATGCCAGGCAAGTGCCATAACTGCTGAGCCACCGCTCCAGGTCCTGCAATTCCCCTTTATATCTTGTTGCTCTCCCACATGACTGCCCTGCAAATATTGCAGGTAAGCTAATAATCATGCTATTTATAAATACTGTTTGTAGCAACAGCCAATCACTGCAAATAATCATTGTGACCGATGGACTGAGGTCAAGGGGGAAGAGGGATGAAACGGAAATAGTGTGGAAACAGCATCTCACCAGGCATTTTCCAAATGCAATCCATTAAATTCTAGTGTGTAGAAAAATAGTCATCGCAGGGCTGGAGCGGTGGCTCAGTGGTTACAGTGCTTGCCTGACATGCGCTAGTATGCGAGTTCAAACCCCAGCACTACGTACACAACGAAGTTTCAGAGCAACAAAAGCCATGTGAAAAACTAAATAAAAATTGATTCTCTCTCTCTCACTGTCCCTTCTTTCTTTAAAAAAAAAAAAGTCATTGCTTGTCAATGAAAAATGGATTTAGATGTTAAAAAAAGGTTTGTAAAATAATAGCACAATATCATAGGGGTGTGTCAGTGAGCTTGTGGGCACGTGGATGTGTACGTGGCTGTGTTCATGTGGGACTACAGGTTTTTATCTGTTATAGTAAAATGCATGTTACCTCACACCAGTCAGATTGGCAAAAATGAAGAAAATAAACAGTAATAGATGCTGAAGGGGTTGTGGAGAGATAGGCACACTAACACACTTTTGGTGGAGCTGCAGACTGGTACAGCCCCTCTGGAAAGCAGTGTGGAGAATCCTCAAAATACTAGGGATGAGCCCACCATACGACCCTGCTATTCCTCTCCTGGGTATCTTTCCAGGGGATTTGGAATCAGCACACTGCAGTGACACAGCAGAACTGATGTTCATAGCAGCTCAATTTACAATAGCTAAATCATGGAAACAACCCAGATGTCCCTCAGTGGATGAATGGATCCAAAAGCTGTGGTACATACATACCATGGAGTTTTACTCAGCAATTAGAAACAATGATATTGTAGCCTTTGAAGGTAAATGGATGGCTATGGAAGAAATTATGCTGAGTAAAATCAGCTTAACTCAGAGAACCAAGGGTCAAATGTCTTCAACTGTGGAGGCTGGAGCTAGATCCTGGCCATTGAGAAAGGAAGTCAATTACCATGTTTTAAATCCAGATAAGGTGTAATGTCGTACAACTTAAGGGAAGGAGGGGGGAGGGATAAGGGTGGGTAATTGGGCAGGGGGCTTTTGGAGATAAATCTAATTTTCAGAATTTATATATATATATATATTATATTATTTCATTGGAAGCTTATTTGATTGTTCAACAAATAAATTTCTGAATTAAAAAAATGTGTGTTTTACAGCACTTCCTGAACCTCTTTAACCCCTTCCTACCTTTTTCTCCCCTCTCTCTCAGAATACTGATTAGCATCTTGAACAGGATAGGAGACTTTCTGTGGAGGCCATGTGGTAAACAGTTCAGGCTGTGTGGATCAGACAGCCTCAGGGCCATCTCTTCACTCTTCCAATAGCATAGGGTCAACTGTTGCTTAGCAGGACATGCAGGGGCGGGGCTGTTCTCCAAAGAGATCGTATTTACAAAAGCAGGTGGAGAGGTGGGGATTTGGAGCATGGGCCTTGGGTTTCCAAACCCTGACCTCAGAGCTCATTTGTTCCCTGAAATGCTGCATTACATCATATGCTCTGAACGTTCCCAGACTGCTAGCATGGAACACAATGAACCGATTTCCTGCTCCAAGCACTGAAGCTTGAGTTTAGTCATTGATACTCCTTTAGTAGACATGTCTGTAACACCTAAGGAGGGGGTCCTTTAGCTGAGACTTAAAAATGATAGAATTAGCTTTATAGATAAGGAAAAGAACTCGAGGCATACTTTTATATAAAAAAACGCAAAACAGGGCTGGAAGTTGGCTTAGTGGTGGAACACTCGCCTAGCATGTTGGGCGTGAGGTGCCCCTCAAAGCTCCCGTGTTAATGCAGGAATATTCAGAGGCGAAAGGATTGGATTATGAGAGCTCTGACCGCATGGTCCATCGGGGTTTGAAAGGGCTGACTGGGTGTAACTGCAGGCAGGTGGGGTGCAGCTGGAGAAGGGGGTCCTTGGGGGCTGTTCTGGGAGAGGGAGTCTTCCCTGCAGCCTCTCCCCCTCTCTCTCTGCTTCCTGGTCACCAGGACATCTGTGTCATCTTGGGCCCAGAGCAGTGGAGTTGGCCCATCACAGCCTAAACCTCCGAAACTGTGACCTTTGTCTTCCCCTCTTTAGTTTTCTTGTCCGGTATTTTGGTTAGGTGAAAACCTAACCAGCTCACATGCATGGGGCCAGGGATTCAATTCCTAGTACTGCAAAGAAATGAAAACCGAAAGTACAAAATAGATTTCGTTCTTCTGAAAATAAATAATACGTGGAAATTAATGGTGTTAAAATGGCCGCAAATAAAATTTAACTTCAAGTATTAATGAAAATACTAAGTATGTGAGGACTTGAAGTCTACATCATAAGCGTGACAGAGTTTATTCCAAAAGAGTCAGTACTATGCTTGAAGATAGAATACCAGAAGTTACTGCATTGAAATCAAGAAGAAAACCAACTCCTCTCATCATCATAACCATGTGTGTGTTCTGTGAGTCCTGGACTTTTAATAAAATCTGAAACAGAAATAAGTGTTGTAAGCATAAGAAGGGGAATAATTACATGAGAATAATATGATTTGCTACTCATGAAAATCCAAGCGAATCACCCCAAATGCTATTAGCATTAATAAGAATTATGAGTATAAAGTCCAGAGAGATGATAAATTTAGAAAAGCCACTGGCATTCTCCCAAGTTGGCAAATTAGTTTGAAAGCAAAAGGAAAATATAAAACAAATGCGTGGTGGTGGTTAATTATAAAATACCAAGTCATGATGTATGGGTTTAGACATTTTACCAAAATCTGGCTATAATCTGGATAAAAACCTCAGTTCAGGAGCAGAGCAGGGATTGAGGCTAAGCCTCACTCCCACAGGGACTCCAAGGAAGCATTCTTGTTTTTGGGTATCGACGTCAACAGAAGCGTGGCAGACACTGGGCCATTAACCTCAGCTAGCAGTCCCACTAGTTATGAAGAACATTCTAGGGATGTTACTGGACAGGCAACTGAGTTGTATAATAATTTCTCAGTATTTGTCCATATTCCCTGGCACAGAATTTTATAACCTTTGAGCTCCCCAAGTGATAACAGTATCTTTGCTATTCATAAGCCTCTTGCACCATACTTGAGTTTATGCCAATGAAGTGACTCAGAACCAGACCCCTGATAGCTTGAGGATGGAGGCTGGTCACCAGAAAGACCAGCCACATGCTCAGACGGCTGGAGCCCTGAGCCGGCCTGACCTGCAGTGAAGGGTCAAGGGTCTAGACTTCGCATTCAGTCATGCGGATCGTGATTTAATCGATCTTGAGGCTCCAGTAGGAGCTGTGGACACGGAAGCTCGTTGGAACTTTCTGGTTGGTGAACATGTCACATGCTGCAAGAAAGCAGTGCCCTCAGGACCCCGCAGATCTTGCTTTCTGCCTCTCTTCTGTTGGCTATTTCCAAGCTGCAGCATTGTAATGAAACTCAAATTATAAACCTAGCATTTTCCTGAGTTGTAGGAGTCATTCTAGAAAATTATCCAACCAGAACCTGTCACAGGAAACCCTGAGCTGCAGCCAGTTTGTACCAAGTGCAGGAGGCTGCAGCCTGGAGGGTTGTTGGGCGTGGTGCCCTTTCTTTGGTGGGGAGTGCACCAAGTCTTGCTGCTGAGTTGGTATCAGACACCAGTTGGTAACAGAAGAGATGGAAACATCTTCCTCAGAGCAAACAGTCATGTTTCTTTGCTGCTAAATTGTTCTACATCACAACGTCTCCTTGCCTTTAATGACTGACCACTGTTATATGAAATCCTTTTTTTTCCCAGAATTTAAAATTTTTAGAAAGGTGTGTGCTGAGACTCTTCCCTGAGTTGTCAGCACCTCGTAATCAATCACTAATAGTTTTACAGTGATATGTATGAAAATGGATGCTGAGGTCAACGAGGACTGGGAGTCCCTCACTGCAGTTCAGGTTGAGGGCAGCCACCATGTGCATTGAGGAATGCTTTGGATTCAGTGTCCTCTGGATTTCAGAGTTGTTGACCTCCATATGGGTGTGGTGGCAGTCTGCTACAAGGAGGGCGCGATGCCACCCACACTCATTTGGCCAGGGAACTTGGGTTTAGTTTTGTGTCCCGCCCCCCCAGAGCATAGACAATGGTAATGCAGACCAAGCAATATTTCAAATGTGTAGATTGAGAGCTGATCTTAGGGAAGTTCTTTTAATCTTGTCCTTTAAAATTGCCAACAGATGGCTTGGCACTCATCAATGCAGTCCCCACATCAAGATGGAAAGACACTGAGAGGGACAGGCCCTCCAAAGCAAAGACTTTATTATGTTTTCAAAAAAAATTTTTTTAAATAAAGAGAGCAACAATGGGAGAGAGAGAAAGAAATAGAGAATCAATTTTATTTAGTTTTTCATGTGGCCTTTGTTGCTGGGACGCTTCGTTGTGCATGTAGTGCTGGGGTTTGAACCCACCTCCTTGCACATGCCAGGCAACTGCTGTAACCACTGAGTCACCGCTCCAGCCCCACAGAGTTTATTTAGGAGTTAGTGACAGAGGATTGTCACGGAGGATATGAGTGCCGTGGTGAGCCATGGGTGAGCAGAAGCATGAGCAGAGTTTAAAGGTCAAAATGAGGACATTATGAGCCCAGGAGTCTGTCAGTTCGTTAGCGGAGGTGGGGGCCAACTGTCCTTGTGCCCCCAGCAGCAAGCTGAGCTCTGAAGGACTCTTGCAGCTGGAAGTTGTCTGAAAAACCATGCATGAAGATGCTTCAGAAAGCTAGTTTTCATCATACTCTTATTTCACTCAGTAATGACCCCAAATGCAAATGTTTACTGGAGTATATAGTGTCGCGATTGCTCTGCTTCATTATTATTTTTGGTTAATCTCTTACTATACTGAATATATAAATTAAACTTTATCATAGATGTTCAGGGAAAGCATAGGACATACCAAGTCTGGTATTCTCTGGAGTTTCAGGTATTTGTGAAGCGTCTTGGATAGGGCTGGAGCGGTGGCTCGGTGGTTATGGCACTTGCCTGGCATGTGTGAGGATGTGGGTTTAAACCCCAGCACCAAGTACACAACTGAGGGCCAGAGTAATGAAAGCCACATGAAAAACTAAGTATAATTGATTCTTTCTCTTTCTCTCTCTCTCTCTAATTTTCTCTTTTACTGTCCCTCTTGCTCTTAAAAATAATCTATAGACTTGCCCCAACTAGCTTAGGAAGAAACCAAACATCCAGCTGCTGAGCTACTCATTGAGGGTGACATGGCAAAGAAGCGCAGGCAGGCTTTAGAAGCTGAGTGCTTGCCAGCTAAGAGCTGGAGAAAATGGGGCCTCATTCCTGCAGCTGCAAGGAGATCAGAGTTGACACCCCATGAAACCAGAGTCCTGCTCTCCAGACAGGAACTGCAGCAGTGGCTGACACCTTTGAGTTCTATACTGTGCCTGGATGTCACATCTCCATGAATTGAAAGATCACAAATTTGTATTGTTTAGAAGCCACAAAATGGATGATAATTTTTTTTTAAGAGACAGAGGGACAGTGAGAGAGGGGGGGAAGAGAGAGAGAGGAGAGAGAATCAATTTTATTTAGTTTTTCATGTGGCTTTTGTTGCTCTGACACTTTGCTATGTATGTGGTGCTGGGGTTTGAACCTGCATCCTCAGGAATGCCAGGCAAGTGCTATAACCGCTGAGCCACTGCTCCAGCTCCTGATGATAACTTTTTACACACTAATAGAAAACTGCTACAGCACCCAGTGGCAATGAGACTGGCCTAGGTCATGGGCCTTAGGCAGCATGAACAGGTCTGACCTGTCCGGTCCTGACTAGTGGACATTCCAGCTGAGACAGTGCTCAGAATTGCCACCTAGGAAGTGAAGTCATTCAAAGACAAGGGTTCCAGGGACCAAACTCCCTACGCGTTCACGGATAAGTCAGTGCATGTGATACAACATTGACTTGATTACCTCTAAGCATGCACCTCGATAGTATGCTTTGAATTATTTTATAGTGTGCTCTAATTTTGCATGTTGTTTTGAATTATTGGTTATTTTAATATTTTTTTTCTACTGTGACCAAAAGAGCCAGCAAAAAAATTTTAGAGGAGGAGAAGTTTATTTCAGGGCTCACAGTTTTTAGAGGTCTCAGTCCATGGAAGCCTGGCTCTTTCTTCCGGGCCTGAGGTGAGGCAGAACATTATGGTGGAGGAGTGTGGTAAAGGACAGTGGCTCAGGATGCTGCACCAGGAAGCAGAGAGACAGAAAGAGCTCTCCCCACCATGACAAAATATGAAACCCACAGGCATGCCTGCAATGACCCACTTCCTCCAACCACACCCTAGCACCTGTAGTTACTTCCCCTCCATCCTCATCAGGGGATCAAAGTACTGACTAGGTTAGTGCTCTCATGACCCAAGCATTTCACCTCCAGACACTCCTGCATCGTCTCACACACGAGCTTTAGGGGAACACCTCATATCTAAACCACAACTTTGGTCATAATATTTAAAGTATATATCACTGGAGGTATGTATGATAAGTAAAATTTTACGCTATTTATAAAGTAATATTGATGGTAATTTCTTAGATTTCTAAAGTATATAGTTTAATGCACTTTTTCATTTTCAATATTCTTCTACACCTAATTTTATATTAGATATTTTGTGTTATTTTATCAAAAGAGAGTTCCTCAAATAGCCCAAAATTCAGCAACTATAAAAACTGGGTACCCAAGCAAGGATATGTTCTACACTTTGAGAAAATCTCGGAGTTGTAGCCATTGGTATTCGATCTCCAATACCCTCCATCCTGGCTCCTTTTTTTCCATATTCTGTTGTCCATCCACTTATTGTCCCATGAAGGTGGCCATGCCCGGCCCCACAGTGTGACTGCTGCTTTGCCAAAACCAATCAGCAATCCCTACCTTCCACCACTGCCTGGAGGAGGGGCAGTCACATAATAACAACCGGGTCAGTGGGTTGCATGGGGAAGTCTGCTGACAACAGATCCAAAACAACAGAACGCAGAGATCTGCCCTGTGCACCTCTGGACCTGTGATAGCATAACCAGATGGCCCGATGTGGGGCTGCTCTGCCCTCTGAGGATGGGTCACTGGAAAACTGCGAGCCTGGGAGACAGGTGGAGCTGGTAGACAGAACCCAGGGAAGTCCTGCTTCAGGGCTTCCTCTTGGCATGGGCTTGAATCATTGGTCAAGGTTCAGGCTACTTCATTTTTGGGTGTTCTGTTACTAGGAGCAGAAAGTCTCAGGATACAGTGGGGATGCCAGAAATGGAGAGCACGAGGCTTTTGGAAACTCCCAGAGGCTAGAAGCTAATGCGTGTAGCAGTGTAACTGCACCAGGGAAGAGGACTTCCTGGGTATGAATAAGAAAATCTCATTTATTTATCTAATACAAGTCCCATCAAAATCCCAAAGGTATTTTTTTCTTTAGAAAATTCATCAAATGATTCCAAAGATTCCAAAATTCTCTTAGAAATGCATGCACATCAAGCAATAAAAATTTCTAGAAAAAAATGTCTTGCTCTGACCAACCCTTCAAAATAAGACACGAAAAACTATTACAGGTAATTGCTTGTGGTCCACGTGCAAGTGTATCTGACAGCTTAGTGACAACGGAGAGTATGGACCAGACTCCACTGCCCGACAACAGCAGAAATGCAAAGTAAAATATGTGGTGTTTCATTTAATCGTAAGATTTAAGAATAGTTCTAGATTTACAGTACTGGTCGATGTGTGTACGAAGATTGCTTTTGTATTCTGCTTGGGGGATGTAAGTTGAGAAGATCTTTCTAGAAAGTGGAAATGTGTAGCAAGAGCCATAAGTAAGTCTGAACACTGATGCGATTCCACTTTTGGCAATATATCCTACGGAAATAATTCTAAATATGTGGAATCCTGTTTGCAGGCAGATGTTTATTACTGAAATAATGAAAAATGGAAACAAATATGATTTGCAATAGGCAGCGGGTATTTAAGTCAATTATGGCACATTTGCCCTTGTGCAAGTATTAAAAATGAGAGTTACGAAGACTAAATTAACAATGAGAAATGTCTGTAATTTAACATGAAAAATGATGAAATAAAATCAGATATGGCATAATTACATCTTCGAAAAACAGCAACCATGAGTGAAAAGCTGCAAAGAAATGCAACAAAATATAAACAATAGTTAGAGTTGAAGAGTGGAATTATCATTTCCCCCTTTTTTATAACTCTCCAAATGCCACTTTTGTAGTGAATGATTTTTTTAAATTCAGTATCACTGCTTTCAAAAATGTGAAAGGTGCTGTGTTACTCAAGCTTCTCCGGGGAAGCAGAGCAAAATATGATCAACAAGAAAGGAGTTGCTGAAAAAGAGACACTTGTTCCTCTCCTCAGCCCTCAGAGCATTAGCACAGTGCTTTAAAATACCTGGAAATGGGTCCTGGAAGGAGAAGGGAGTTTGCTGGGGTCTTTCAGCCAATAAAGCATAGTGTTCCAAGGTCCAGCAGGATTGTCTTTGTCCTGAATCCCACACTGACCATCTTGGCAAGCCTTGGAATAGCACAGCACCTCTCCATGCCTCACTTGGAATGTCTGTGGAATGGGGTTAACTAGCACCTGCCTGTGTGGTTGCTCTGGGGACCAAATGTGCTTATGAGCAGAGGTGATGCTAGGATTTTTGGAGTGGAGGCTCAACCCTGCACCTCCGGCCTTGAGTAGGTGGACCACTGTGTTCATACTTATTTGATTTCTTATAAAATTAAGCCACTGGGCTGGAGGGGTGGCTCGGCGGTTACCGTACTTGCCTGGCATGTGTGAGTATGTGGGTTCAAACCCCAGCACCACGTTCACGATGAAGTGTTGGAGGAACAAAGTCACGTAAAAAACTAAATAAAAAATGCTTCTCTCTCTTTCTCTTACTGTCCCTCTTTCTAAAGAACAAAACAAAATCAAGCCATTACACAAAACAAAATGAGCACAATCATCTGACATTCAGTAGGAATCGATTTCTCACAACTGCCTTGCACGAGGCTGCCAGTGCCTCCGAACAGCAGCTCCTTCTTTTTACAAAGACCTTTGTGTGGTCAAGACATTCTGGTGCGCAGGGAGTGACCTTGCCCGGGGACAGAACACAGGGTAGCTCTGTTTGTCCTCCCTGGGCTGGTCCTTCCACTTCTCCCAAGGCCAGTATCCCCGAGGGTGTCAAATGTCTTCCCAAAATGGACCCCAGCCACGTAGGGAACCATGTGCCAAATACCAAACAAAGGCTCTGTTTAGGTTTTGCTATTCGTAAAGCTGAAACCAAGGGTCAAATTCCATTTTGAGTTTCTCCACGTTGCATCTCTGTTCACGTTAGCACATATTTTTGAAGAATGCAGATTACAAACTTGCCCCCATTCCACCCCCTTCCCTAAACACCGGCACTCCCTTTGGAATCTTCTATTTACCATTGCATGGTGGAGCTTCCTTTTGATTGGGGAAACTCCTCTGTTAGTGGTACCTTTAGTGAGGAACACATTCCTTCCACAAAATGTGAATGCATCCCCTTAACCCCACATGGGCCCATGGAAAGAGGCTGATTCCACTTTACTAGTAGAAACTGATGCTCTGCTGTGAAATTGGAAGGCCCTGAGAAGCCACCTGAAGCTCCTTTGCGATTCTTTAGAGCACTTGATAACATTACACTTCAGTGCTGACCTTGAACTGCCTTGACTCTGCTCCACAAGCTGCCTCTTCCAATTTCAAACAACTTCATTTGCTCTGAAAGCTCTTTCTACATGAACTGAGTTGGTATATCTTTCTTATAGCAATCCTAATGTCACTGAATAAGGATGTCCGCACGAGTTGTACTGGCCAGAATGAGCATGTCCAGTGGGTTTTTGAAAGCAGAGATACGAGGTGACAGCCTTTGGGGGAATCTTCCAGCATTTTTCATTGGTCACTCAAGATCCACTCTTACCTGCTCTGCGACACAAGCAGCTGTTACGGACTCTATCAATGGCCATTCTTAACTTCTGGCTCCTCATTGCTTTCAGTGAGGCAGGGCACGTCGTGCCCTGAATTTTCCCAAAAGCAGAGTCCTAAAATAGGTTTCACGCGCAGGTAGTATATTTTAGAAGTGATAATAGGAAGCGGGAGCGAAGGGCTGTGGAGAGTAATGTAAGAGAGGAGACAAAGCCGATACCAGAGAGTCTATCGTCAAGCTGGCTGCTCCAGCCAGCAGTGTTCAACCTTGGTTCTGGGGAGAAAATAGCGTATTTACACCAGAAAGGTGAGAAGGAGAAGCAATTAATCACTGCTCCAGTCCTCATTCCTTGGGCTGTTCCTTCAAGGGCTGTTCATGGCCCCCACAGCGCTGTTCCTCTCAGATGCATATAAGCATGCTACCCCGGGAAGACGTAGGTGGCAGCAGGGGCACAAAAGATGGAGGAGTATTTGTAGCACTCTCAACAGATTGAAACCTGCACAGAATCGCTCACCAGCTCTGGATAGATGTGGAGGAGAGGACAAGATTATGTAAGTTGGTGCACAAGAGCTCACGTAGGCTGCACTCAATCCCTTGGGTTCCTCCCTGCAAGCCCACTACAGGAGACTAGTGCCCTTCTACCTAAGGCTACAGCACCTATCAGGTGGCCCACAAAACTGGGATCTGAGGCAACCAACTTGTGGCTCAGAAAATCCATCTCTGAACACTTCACATGATGAGAGACCTGAGGTGCCAAGGGAAAACCTCTGTCTGGACTGACAAATCCAATGCTACAGGGAACAGCAACTGCAAAATCACCAGAGCCGGAAGAGTAAGCATCACACAATTCAAAAAAATTAAGACAGAAAAGATAGTCTACAAACTCAGAGAGCAGGAGAATGCTGTTGTTGTTGAGGAACTACAACAGAGTCATCTTCCAAAGAACAATTTAAAATATTAAATCCTCACAACAATATGGGAAGGTATGTTATCTGTAAAGAAAGAATACTACATCGTAAAATAAAAAACACAGCACATATGAACCAAGAATGGAAGAGTTTGGGGGAGAGATATCTTTTTTTTAAATCATTTATTTATTTTAGAGGAGCTTTAGATTTACAGAATTATTGGAAAGAAAGTACAAAGATTCCCCGTGTCCCCTGCTATGGTTTGGGTGTGGTTCAATCACTAATGTCTCCCAAGGACCCACTGCGATTGATTGAAGCTTTGGTCCACATGATGGTGCTGTTGGGAGGTCATTAGGCCATTGAGTTAGTACCCTTGAAGGGGATTGTGTGCCCTCAGCCTCCCGTTTTCTCTGCTCCACTTGAGATGTGATGCCCCTACGTGGGTTCCTGCAATGTTGTGCCACCATCTGCTGCTCTTGCTAGAGGCCAGACCAACGCAGCAATGCAATTGCTCTTCTCGGACTTTGAGCCTTCAAACTATGAGCTAACCAACCTTTTCTTCTCGTGAAGTTGTCTTAAGCATTGTTTTTTGGTTTTGGGTTTTTTCCTCGTGTGTGTGTGTGTGTGTGTGTGTGTGTGTGTGTGTGTGTGTGTGTTTGGTTGTGACGGTAGTAATGTAAAAGCCAGTAGAGAAAATTGTTCCCAAGGAATGGTATCATTAGTACAAGTATACCTAAAGATATGGAGCAGCCTTTGAAAGGAGTTTGGAATAGTTTGGAGGTACAGACTAGACAAAAACCGAGAATGCTGCCATCAGAGTGGTTTTTTAATTTATAATTTTTTTAAAGGAGCCGAGTTGTTGTACCATCATGAATGCATATAAGGTAACAATACGATATTCATTTGATCCTAAACCATAGTTAACCCCACATTGCCCACCCCCAATCTCTTTAGTCTTCTATATCACATCCCATAACAAATAAAAATGTCCATATATATATACATATGTATCTGTGTGTGTATATATAACTATATATATATATATATATAAAATTGTGAAATTTTCTTTATTAAAAGATTGCATAAGAGGTATTTGACTTCTGGGGAAAGTTTATTGTCTCCTTAGAGCTCTTCCTATCTTCCCTCCCTCTCCCACCATCCCCAGCTGCCCCCTCCACAAGTCTATGTATTGCCTAGATTATGGGTTGCTATGCCCTTGGTGTGTTGAATACATGAGTTTGATTTTTTGCCCAAGCCTCGGTTTAGCTCCAGCCTCCACAAATGAGGGAAAACCTTTGACCCTTGACTCTGGGTTTGGCTAACTTTGCTCCAGCAGAGTGTTGTAAGTGATTCTACTTGGAGTCAGGACTCAGATCAGAATGTTAACAAAGATGTGGACCATAAAGACCAGGCTGCTGAGATCTTAGATGGAAATGAGGATTGTAGGAGGATTTGGATGAAAGACTACTCTTTTTACACCATGGCCGAGAACCCGCCTGAACTGTGCCCGCGTCCGAAGACTGTGTGGAAGGCTGAAATTGAGGAAGATGAACTAGTTTACTTGGCAGAGGAGATTTCAAAACAGCAGAGCATTCAGGCTGTGGCACCGGTATTGCTGGCTACTTTTTATCTAATTTGCAGTGAGAATCAGGAGGAAAAAGGAGAATAATAAAAAGATGTGAAAAACTTTTAGCCTGGCCAAAAAGGAGGGCAGCCAAGGAGAATGTCCTTGCTAAACAGAGTGGAGTGGATCAAAAGAAGCCAAGTGCTTAGCATTGGGACAGTAGGAAAAATGCCTTAGGGCATCTCAGAAATGCCTTGAATTGCCTCTATCAATTCCATCAGGCCTACAAGAAGAAATTTATTTTAAAAACCTTCCAGGGCAGAACTGTTTCAGGAGAGAGCCCCAGGATTACTTAGGGACTCAGTCCCCATATGTAGCAGGGAAAGCACTCTGGCCACAGTCATGGTCCAAGCCCAGGTGGAGCTCATGCCACCGAGGCCTTGGTGTCGTGATGGTTTAGGAAGTGTGCAGAACTGAGTGTCGGAACGGGTTTATGTAAGTCACAGCAGTTTACACCAAGACCTCAGACCTCAGGGGAAAGCCTGGGAGGCCAGGCAAGGTGCCACAGTGCTAGAGTTGCTTCACGGAGGCCCCAGGGGAGTCTTACACAGTGCAGTTGTGGGAGGGAAGCTGCAGTGGAGATTCCCAGACGGTGGAGGTGTCAGCAACCTACAGTGGTCGCCAGGGAATGGTGCAGACAGTACGCAAAGCCAGCCTGAGAGAGCAACCAGTTGGGCTGTGACCATCAAAGCCACCGGGGAGGTCACACTTGCCCCAGTATGCCCAAATGCTTGGCATAGAGCCTGAGGACTTAAGGAGATCCTGACGAGATTCCAGTCTTGCTTTGGACTCTTTCTTCCTTCCTATTTCCCTACTCTTCCCTCTGGGAATAAGAATGTGATTTCTGTACCTGTCCCACCATTGCACCTTGGAAGCAGGTGGGGTAGTCAGTTTTTTGCATCCCAAAATACGTGACAAAACAACTTAGAGGAGCAGAAGCTGATTTTGGCTCATGGTTTCAGAGGTTTGCTCCACGGTCAGCTGACTCCATAACTGGGCCCAAGGTGAGGCAGAAGGGCATGGTGCAGGAAAGCAGCTCAGGGCATGGCCAGCAGCTATGAGAGCTCCCCACACCAGGGACAAAATATAAACCCCACAGGCACTCCAGGGACCTGTTTTCTCTAGCCACACCCTACCTACCTACAGTTACTAGCAAGTTTGCCTTTGGGGGACACTTCATACCTAAACCATAACAGTAGGTAACTTGATTTCTTTCTTTATTGTTTTAAAGGGATCAAAGTTGAGAGTTTGCCTTGAAACTTTGGACTTGAACTTATGAGCAACACTAGAACAGTTGAGCTTAGAACTCTTGGGAATGGAATAAGTACATTTTGCAATATGAGATGGACACGAACTCTTGGCAATCAGGGACGTAATGCTACGATTTAGGTATATTTTAATTATTTAATTATGTCCTCCAATTGTGAAGACTTGTTCCACAGAAGGATGTTGCTGGGAGGTTGTGGAATCTTTGAGATGTAGGACCCAGCAGGAGGTCTGTAGGTCATCAGGGAAATGCCCCAAAGTGGACTATGGAATTCTGGTCAATCACTCTCAGAGTCAGTTTGAGACATGACTGTTTCACACATGTCCCTGCCATGATGTGCTACATCTGCTGCCCTCCCTAGAGGCCAAACTAATGGGGCCACCTAATCTTGAATTTTGAACCTCTAAAACTGCAAGCTAAATAGACCTTTTTTCCTTTATAAAGTTAGTTGCTTTAGGTATTTTGTTGTAGTAACACAAAACCAACCAATACATACTCCAGACCCAGTTTCCTTTATTATTAGCATCTGACATTAGTATGTACCTTTATCACAATTAATCACCCAATATGAATACACTGTTATTAACGAAAGACCATACTTTTTAAGATTTCTCCAGTTTTCCCTACCATCCTACTCCTGTTCCAGAATCCATCACAGGATACCACATTATATTTATGAGTCATGTCTTCTTAGTCTCCTCTTGGTTATGATAGCATCTCAGACTTTTCGTCTGTTAAAAACGAGAGTTTTCAAAAAGGGCTTGACAGTTTTTAGGGTTAACTTGTCAAGTATTTTATAGAGTGTCCCTCACTTGGGATATGTCTGATGTTCTCATGTTAGAACAAGGTGGTATATTTTGAGGAGGAAAACTACAGAGGTACAGGGCCACATTCATCATACCAGATCACAAATACATATTATCAAGATTGCTTACAGAAGGATAAGTTTTAATGGCCTAAAATCAATTCTGGGAGAGAAAAAATATAAGTAGATATTTACATTTAAAAAAATTATTATTGAGGAGTTGTGTTGTTGAATCACAAATGCATATGTAGAAACAATATGATATGCCACGATCCTAATCCAGAATCACCCCACATCATCCACACTCCAGTCTCTTGACTCTTCTAAAAATTTTCCCCCATAACACATATAAATATCATTGTGCATTTTCCAGAAATAAATGAATGAATAAGTACTATTTGGCTTCTCTGGGGAGTAAAGAGCAAGCTCATTGTTGATTTCCCCCAGATCTCTTCCTGTGATTCCTCCTTCTTCCTCCCTCCCTCATTTTCCCTCCCTCCAAGCCAAGATTCAGTTACCAAATTGGAAGATAGTAGTGAATAACTCAGGCAAAATGCAGTATAGGGAGATCAAAAAATGAAAAATATAAAATAAGAAACGAGACTGGTGAGTTCCTACAGGTGTTAACGGAAACTTTAGTTAACAGAGAATAGAGGAAACAGCTGAAAGAGAGTGTTTTCCAAATGAGCTGAGTCATGATTTGAAGAAAGATATGACCCTTCGGTTAAAAAGTACAAACTAATTCCGGTAATGTGTGCCAAACTTCATATTGAGAATAACTAGACAAATTGTACAGAATGATTTTATCAACATTTTTTTTTCTGGTAGGTTTTAGGGATGAAGAATTATGAAGCCAATATCCAGGAAATCCAAACAACTGGGCTGTCATCTGAGGTCACTGAACCTCTACCTGAAGGCTGACCCTGGAAGAGGCAAGCACAATATTAAGAAGGTAAGGAATCCTTCTGAAAGCCACATCGAGTGAGGAAGACAAACATTATAGTCCCTAGCATGAAAATGAGTGAAACCCCTGGAAGCTACCCTTGGTGGAACCTGCGGATGTAGGTCTTGATCTACCTTGGATCAAGGTGGCTTCTCATTGTTGGTGCCCTAGCTTCCTGCTGAAATAAGCATAAATATTCCTTGGGAAAAAATAAAATTATCATAGGCCTCACGTTGTTTGTGCAATGTTTTTTGAGACAGTACCTGTTTCATCCCTTTGGGATGCTATGACAAACTACCACAAAATGGGTGGTAGTCTGGAGGGCAAGAGTCAAAGATGCCCATAGATTGAGCATCTGGACAGAGCAAGATCTCTGCTTCATCCATGGGGTTTTCTTGCTGCACTCTCGCACGATGGGAGGGCTGGCTAGCTCTCCTGGGTACTTCAATAAGGGGCTAGTCCCATTCAGAAGGGTTCGGTCCTTATGACCTATTCATCTTCCAGAGGCCACACCTTACAAGACCAGTATTTTTTTTAATTTTTATTTTATTTTTTTAAGAAAGAGGGACAGTGAGAGAGAAAGGAGAGAGAGAGAGAGAGAGAGAGAGAGAGAGAAGCAACTTTTACTTAGTTTTTGATGTGACTTTGTTCCTCCAACACTTTGCCGGGTATGTACATGGAGCCTGGATATTCGCGTATGCCAGGCAAGCACCATAACTGCCCAGCCACCGCTCCAGCCCTCATAAAACCTTTACCTTGGGGCCAAGTTTCAAAAATATGCTTTCGGGGAGACACATTCAGTCTACGGTAATATCCAATGTGCAGTTAAAAATAATCAGACATACAAGAGTATATTAGACATATGAGAGTAATACATGCAAAAGAAAACCCAAAATATCAAAAGGAACCCCAGAAAGTAAAGATTCTCATAGGACATTCAGATAATTTAATTACTAGACACATATTTTCAAGTAACTAAATTAATATGCTTAAGGAAAAAAAATTAAAGGCCAAGAATTTTGGCAGAGAATTAAAATCCACAAAGATAATCAAATAAAAATTGTAAAAGAATAAAAAAAATTAGGTAGATATAAAATATTTGAATGATATGAGTAACAAGGGTAATCTGACAAATTTAAAATATTAACTCAGTAACTACAAAAATCACATTTTCCCAAATAAATATGAAGCATTTATATACTTTAAGCATCTGCTAAGCCATAGAATAAGTCTGAAAAAGTTTTAAAGGAAGAAGTCATATAATGTGTGTTCTCTGATCCCAGTATGAGTAAACTAGAGATCAACAATTAAAAAGTTGATAATTTTAAGTCTCCTTTATAAAATTATTAATTTTATCTTTAAATAAAATACATTTAAAGACTAATTGAAGAAAAAACAATGGAAATTGGAGGATGTTTTATCTGAATAACAATAAACATATACGAAATCTAAAAATGATTACATTAAAGCCATGTCTAGAAGGAAATTTGTAGCCTTAAATTTAATTGTAGAGAAGATGAAAGACTCAAAGTCAATTAGCAAACTAATTCTTTCTCAAAAAATTGGGGGGGGGAAATAAAGTGAAATCAATTTTTTAAATCCAAGGAAGGAAAGAAATAAAGACAAGAGCAGAAACTAGTAATTAGAAAGCAAAAATATACTAGAGGATTAATAAAGAAAAAATATTGGATCTCTGAAAAAAGATAATGAAGTTAATATATCTTACATTAGACAGATTCAGAAAAAGGTTTCTTATTCTGCTTGGGCTTCCAAAACAAAATGCCACAGAATGTGTTTTCTCACCATTCTGGATCTCGGAAGTCCAAGACCAAGGTGTGGGCAGGGTTGGTTCCTGGAGGGACCCTCTCCTTGGGTTTCAGATAGCACCTTCTTGCTGTGACCTCAACAGAGCCTTCTCCCTATGCACCTGTGTGGAGAGAGAGGCAGGGAGGCAGAGAAAGACAGAGGTGGGAAGGGGAGAATGTCCTGGTCCATCTCAGCTTAAAGATACTAACCTGCTTTTTCCTCTTTTCTTTTCTTTTTTTTAGAGAGGGTGGGAGGAAAGCGCTCTAATCCAAAGACTGAGCCACTTCTCCAGCTCCAAGGACACTAAATATGCTGGATGAGGGCCCCAGCCCTATGACCTGACTTGACCTTAATGACCTTCTTAAGGCCCTACCTCCAAATACCTCCAAATAGTGGAGGTTGCAGCATTCTCATGTGACTTTTGGAGAGGCACAGCTAGTCTATAACAAAGGAAAGGCAGAAGTCATTACCATCAGAAATGACAAGGGAAATAAAACTTCAGAGTCCACATATATTTTTAAAAATCAACAAGAAGCCAGGCCCATTGATATATACCTGTAATCCCAGCGATTTGGAAGGCTGAGACAGAGAACTGGAAGTTCAAAGCCAGCCACAGCAATTTAGCAAGGCCCTGAGCAACTTAGCAAGACCGTGTCTAAAAATCAAAACTAAAAAGGGCTGGGAGATGTGGCCTAGTGGTTAAGCACCTCTGGATTCACACCCCAGTACCAAAAAAAAAAAAAAAAAAAAAAAAAAAAAAAAAAAAAAAAAAAAAAAAAAAAAAAAAAAAAAAAAAAAAAAAAAAAAAAAAAAAAAAAAAAAAAAAAAAAAAAAAAAAAAAAAAAAAAAAAAAAAAAAAAAAAAAAAAAAAAAAAAAAAAAAAAAAAAAAAAAAAAAGAAAGAAAGAAAGAAAGAAAGAAAAGAAAACCAAATTCAATTCAATAAGAAAATATTAAGCCAGTAAATTTGAATTAGATATATTCCTAAAATATGATTAAAACAATGCAATAAAATATAGAAAAAGTGAATTGTTGTATAGTTATTAAAATAAATAAAACTGTAACACAAAGAAAAAAACCAGATACAATGTTTTAGCCAGTGAATCCTTAAAATGCCCAAATAAAAAACATATGCCAAATTTGCCTTTTCCTTAAGAAAATAGCTTTTCAAAGGGGAGCATAATCGTGAGCAAAAACTCCTAATCAAATTAAGTTAGCAAAATAAGTGATTTATTACACGAAAAGGGAAACGAATGATATCTAAGTTGGGCTAGCTTCAGGAAACGGGGGGAATGTCATAATCAATTTAATAGAAGCACCAAATCATTTGATAAAATTTAACATTTATGTACTAAAATTGCATGCAATGCATTAGAAATAGAAGACCGTTGATACCTTTATTTGATAAAGATTATTGTGTTCCTTGGCTTTCCGTCACTGTGACAAAATACCTGAAGATATCAACTTAAAGGAGGAAAGATTGTTTTGGCTTAGGTTTCAAAGACTGCAGTTCCTGACCACTGCTGTTCTTGGGTCTGTGATGAGTCAGAGCATCTCAGTGGGAGGGTGAGGGAGCACAAAGCTACTCACCTGCAGGTGGTCAGGAAGCAGAGGGAAACAAGAAGGAGCCTGTAACAATATCCCATTCAAGAGCGCATCCCCAGTCCCCATGGTGTAGGTTCCTTCCACTAGGCCCCAACTCTTACAGGTTCCACCACCTCCGGATTAGACTGAAAGCATAGCAGCTCCTCATACACACACACACACACACACACCCCAATCATCATGCTGAAAATGCTGAAAATACATGAGACAAAGACAATGCGTTTTTGTTCCTGTGACCAAAATACCTGACAAGATTGAGTGAGAAGTTTATTGGGACTCACAGTTTCAGAGGTCTCCGTGCATGGTTGGCCAAATCCATAGCTCCGGGCCTAAGGTGAGGCAGAACATCATGGCCAAGGGCATGGTGGAGGAAGACTGCTGCTCAGCTAAAGGCAGTCAGGAAGGGTGTGGAGAGAGAGAAGCAGAGCACCACTGAGCAGGAATCCAAGGACACAGTTCCCAAGAGTCTGCCCACAGTGACCTCAGCCACACATTTACCACCCAGGGGTCCATTCAAATCATGAATCCACTGACATGAGGTTTACAGCTCTCATCATCATTAAAAACCCCTCCTCTGAACCTCTGCAGTAGCTATCATTCTTTCAAATCCTGAGCTTTTGGGGGGACATTTCTACATGCAAACCATAGACACCTGCTATCCTAACTGTTATTGAACAGACAAGTTTACAGGCTAATTTAAGACAATAAAGTAAGGAAAAATATTTTGTGTTCTGCCTATCCATTGCCCTGCGGTAACTCCCTGGCACACATTGAACTTTTTGCTGTATCCATAGTTTTGCCTTTTTCAGACTATTAAATATTAGGAATCACCCAGTACATAGGCTTTTAAAATTGGCCTCTTTCATTTATTATGCATTTAAGTTTCCTCCATAGGGGTTCATTGTTTCATAGCTCATTTCCTTTTAGTGCTGAATAGCATTTTGTTATTTAGATATATCACAATTTATCCAACTACCTATGAAGGATAGTTGATTGTTTCCAAATTTGGGAATAGTGAATATAGTTGCTATAGACATTAAAAACAAAGAGGTTGAAAGAATAAAGCCTAGAACCACAGTATTAACATATAGGTAAATTATTGAGTTTCATGAGTTTAACAAAGTTGTTAGATACAGGTTAATAAAAAAAAATCCATAAAACTTCTATATTATATTCACAAATATTAGGAAATAGAAGTTAAATGAAGATACCACTATAATCACACAAAATATTAAAATCTACTTTAATAAAAGATACGTAGACTTCTGCACAGAAAATTATAAAATTTGGAAAGAACTTAAGGAGTGGGGACTACATACTATCTTCATGGATTCATTGATGATAATTTAAAGAAGTCAGGTCTCCCTAGACAAGTCAACAGATTTAATGAAATTAACTGAATGAAATCCCCCTCAATCTCAAAAAGAGAACTACTGATCACTTTTTATATTTTAAAAGGTAGAAAAACTCATTGTAAGGGATATTAGGACTTGTTATGAAGCTAGAGTAATTGAATGCAGCATGGAACAAAGTCCTACAAATAAACCAATGAAGTGCAGAATTGTGTCCAGGAACAATCTTGTACCCACATGGGTACCTGGCTCATAGCAGAAGTAGAACTGACACTAATAGCAGTGGGAAATGGTCTTTAATAATATGCCATGCTATGTGTGGAAGAGTGACAGCAAACTCCTTCAATATGCGGAACATAAAGAAAAATAAGATGTTGCTTAAAAAATACATATACCATGCTAATGTAATGATATGCACTTGAAAGAAAAGTTCAGTAAATTTTACTGCTACTTTGAATTATACACCAAAAAAAGAAAAAAAATTTCAGGTGGATCAGTGAAATAAGTAGGAAAGATAAAATAGTGAAGATTCAAGAATAATATATGGGTCATAGTTTCACGATATTTGAAGAGTTAAATGACTTGTTAAATAGGACATAAAAACAGCAGTAAGTAAAAGCATGATACACCGGAAAACTTAATTAGCAATTTGCATACAAGGACAACGGTGAGTTGTCCAACCATGGACGGGATAAGATGTGTGCAGTTCTTATTTATGGCAAGACCTTATCCAAGAACACATGGTGAGTTCTGATTCAACAAGAAGGAAAACACCCATGAAACATTTTAAAAAGGTTCTCTATAGAGGAGGCTATCCCGGCGGTCAGCAAGCACCGGTAAACACGTTCACCATTAGCCACTCGGCAAAAGCACATTTAAAACCAACAGAAGTTACCAGTACGTAGTTACTAGAAAGATGAAATCAGAATACTGAAATACTGTCTTGGTGGAATTGTGGAGCAACAAGGCCTCCATCCCTAGCTAGTAGGAATGTTATTGTTCCAATTTCTTTGGAAAACAGTGTGACAATCTTCATTAAATACAAGCCTAGTCCATGACCCCAAAACTTCCATTCCTGAGCATATGCATAATGGAAATCCGTGCACAGGTACACGTAGGTTTTGGAAAGGGGACTTGTACAAGAATGTACAGAGCAGCTTTATTCTTCATGCCCCCAGACTGGATATGGACAAGTGCCCATCATCAAAATCCTTTATGTAGCATGTTCTCACAAGGGAACACTAGTACAGCAAAATGAACAGACCATAGCTGCACACACCATGTGTGACTCTCACAAATCATATCACAAGGACACAGAATGCTCAAGATTGTACGTCTGTGTTTACTGTCATTATCGGAGCTGGGAATTGAATTTAGGGCCTCACACCTGCACCCTACCTCTGAGCTACACTCTCAGCCCCTTTGCTGCTCCTTTTAGAGGTCAGGATAATAGTTGCCTTTGGGAGGGAGGCGGGGCAGTATAGGCAATATATATATATATATATATATATATATATATATATATATATATTGTAACCTGGGGAATAATGGGCGTGGAGCAGCCTATTCGACATCCATACAACTTTATAAATGGAGCACTGCTCCTCTAAAATAATGATTTGTACTTAGGCAGAAACCTCAGACAGCTCTGGTAGACAGATTAGTGAGGCTGGAGGTGAATCCAATGTTTATTTAAGATGCACTGAGTACGGTGATACTCAGGACAATGAAACATCACAGATGGAGGAGTTCTGAATCAGGTGGGCCCAGGGAAAGGCATCGTCTGCCTTGAGCCAAGAGCTGAGAATCCTGCAAGGGAATGTTGGGCTTTGCTGTTCTGACACTGCTAAAACAGAGCTGATAAGTGAAAATTGAATATATACCAAAATGGGCCATGTTGTGGCCCTGAAACAAACCATAACAAATTGAAAAGGAATTAAAATCTCACAGAATGTGTTCTCCAAACACCACTAAGCCAAATTAGAAAACAAAACAAGAGTAGCTGGGCGATTTTCAAAACTTGGACATTAAGGAATCAACTCATGGAACAGAGAAGGCTTAAAGAAAATTAAACAAAAATGAAATAAAAATGAAAATAAACCACATCGAAATTTCTAGAACACAGCTAAAGCAGTGTAGAGGGGGAAAAGTCTAGCACTATACATGCTCATTAGAAAAGATGAAAAGTCTCATGTCAACAATCTGTCATCTATTAACCTGGAATAATAAAAATAAAAAAAACAAAGTAGGAAGGAAGGAAGGAAACAAAGTAGAAAAGTTTAGTAGAAAATACAAAACAGAGAAAAATCTAGTAGAAATCAGTTTAGTGGAAGTACAAAACATAAAGAAAAATCTACAAAGCAAAGATCTAATTCTTTGAGAAGAACAATAAAATTGAATCTGCATCAAGGAGGTCAGCAAAGAACAGAAAGAAAAAAAAGAAAAGAAAAAAAGCAATAACAAGACCCCAGGTGCAACAAGGAGGGCTTGGTATATAAGCATGATCCAGAATAGAAAAATCTGATATGAAAACAACTCTAAATGGGATAATAAGGCCAGAGAAAGAAAAGAGCAAACTTAACTGAATTGCTTTTAACAAATAATGACCATTTATTCTCTTAAAAAAAAAATAGGGGGCTGGAGCGGTGGCTCAGCTGTTGAATTGCTTCCCCGGCATGCAGGAGGACTCGGGTTCACACCCCAGCACTGCATATACAAGGCCAGATGAAAATTGAATAAAATTGATTCTCTCTTCCTCTCTCCCTTCCTCTCTCTCTCTTTAAAAATGAAAAACTAAGAAGAAGAAGGAAATATTGTGGTTAAAACAGAAATTCAAGCACAGAAAATTATTTATTTAAAATATATGTTGTCTTATTTTAATATATTTTTAAAAAACTGGAGATAATTTATTATGTGTCCCTAATAAACAGAATTTTCATTCTTTGGTCTGTAAAAAAAAATTAAAAGTCTTCATTAAAAAGCAATGTAAAGGCAAGCTACTAAGTAGGAGAAAATATTTGCAAGCCATACATCCTATAAAGGACTAGTACATAGATTAAAGAAGCTCTCAAAACTCAACAGCAAAAAAGGAAACAATCCACTTAGAAATGGGCAGAAGAGACAGAGGGCTGCTTCACTAAAGAGGATAAGCAGATGGTAAATAAGTGTGGAGATACACTCAGCACAACTGGCCATCAGAGCAGTAAAATCAAAATCACAACGATCTATCTGTGCAATGATGTGTCTTTACATACCCCACAAAAAGGCCAAAATAAAAAAATAGTTACAATATCAAACGCAAATGGAGATGTGGAGACACTGGGTGATTCTTATACGTCACTGTGGCAATGTAAAATAATGTGGCTGCTCTAGAAAGCAGCTGGGCAATTAAAAAAGAACCCTAAACAACTGTCACACAACCCAGAAATCACAATCCTGGGCATTTATTCCAGAGAAAGGATGACTTACACTGAGACTAAACCCTTTACGTACATGTGAATAGCATGTGTATATGTAATTGTCCCAAATTGGAAACATTTAGATAGATGCTTAACTGGATGAAAGGGTCAACTGTGGTATATCTTTATTATATAACTAAGTAATGTGAAAGGAACATACTATTGCTGGAAATGTCATCCTGGATGAATCTTTAGAGAATTATGCTGGCTGGAAAAAAAAAAGTTAATTCCAGAGGGTTACATCCTATAGGATTCTATTTTTATAACATTGCTGAGATAACACAATTATAGAAATGAAGGGCAGATCAGTGATCATCAGGCACAGGAAAGTGATTGGATGGTGGGGGAGAAGCAATTTGGCTATGAAAGTGGATGTAATGGATCCTTTGGGGATGGGGTGCTCTCTGTCATGACTGCATCAATATCAGTATGCTGACTATAAAACTATATTTGAGTTTTGCAAGGTCACCATTGGGGGAAATTGGGTGAAGGGTACATGGACAAGAGTGTCTTTTCTTACAACTGCTATGTGTATACTGTGAACTCAAAATAAAGCTTAAAAAATAAAGCTTAGGTGATCTAAAAAATTTTATTCAATAAACATGGTCTTACAATTAGGAGGGATTCATCATCAATCATGAACAAAAGTGTAATGACAGAACAAGCCAAGACTGGTACCAGACCATGGTTTCCCGCTCTTGAGTTCCCCAAGGTTCCATGATTCCCCCTACTTAAGCCCCAAGTTAATTGGATTTCTCCTGGAGGTCGGAGGATCCCCTCTGATTAGATTCCCCCATAGTGCTTCCCTCTGGTCTCCTTGATGTCCTTCCTATTCCCTTCCTCCCTCCCTGCCCCGCTACCTACATCCCCCAGGAAGCTAGGCAAGGTTCCCCAGGATCATGTAAAAAATCATACATGTTGAGGTAATTGTTGGCTTAGCTATCTATCATTCTGTTTCCGCTTGTATTCTAGCTTCCACAAATGAAAGAAAACATTCAGCCCTTAAGTTTCTGAGTTTGGGATACTTCACTTAGCAAATTTTTTCCATCTCCATCCGTCTGGCTGCAAAAGCCATAATATCGTTTTCTCTAATAGCCGAGTAGTATTCCATTGTATATATGTACCAAAGTTTTTGAATCCACTCGTCGAGTGAGGGGCATCTGGGTTGGTTCCATAATTTAGCTATAGTAAATTGAGCTGCTATAAACATTGATGAAGCTGTATCTCTATAGTAAGCTGATTCTAACTCTTTTGGGAAGATACCCAGGAGTGGGATGGCTAGGTCAAAAGGTGGTTCCAGCCCTAATTTTTTGAGGAGTCTCCACACTGGTTTCCATAGTGGCTGAACCAGTTTGCAGTCCCACCAGCAACGTAACAGTGTTCCTCTTTTCCCACAGCCCCTCTAGCATCTGTCATTGTTCATATTCTTCATTTTTGCCACTCTGACTGGAGTGAGGTGGAATCTCAGTGAAAGTTTTGATTTGCATTTCTCTTATTGCTATTGATGTAGAGCATTTTCTCATATGTTTATGGGTTTTTTGGACTTCCTCCATTGAGAAGCTTCTTTTTAGTTCCATAGCCCATTAATTAATTGGATTATTTGTGATTTTGGTATTTAGTTTTTTGGTATTTAGTTTTTTGAGTTCTTTGTATATTCTGGATATTAGCCCTCTGTCCAAGGTGTAGCAGGCAAAAGTTTTCTCCCATTCTGTAGGTACTCTCTTGAGATCCTTGACTAAATCCTTAGCTGTGCAAAAGCTTTTTAGTTTAATTATATCTCATGTATTTATTCTTGCTTGTGCCATGGGAGTCCTGTTAAGCAAGGCTGTGCTGACCCCTTGCCATGTAATGTTGATCCTACTTCTTTTTCAAGCAATTGTATAGTTGGTGGTTTAATATCCAGATCCTTGAACCATTTAGATTTAATTTTTGTGCAGGGTGAAAGGTAAGGATCCAATTTCAGTTGTCTACATTATGGCTGTCGTATCCTGTCAGATCACAATGCCATGATCTTAGCAATCAACAACAAGAAAAACAACAGAAGCTACTCTAATACTTGGAAATTGAATAATACCCTTTTAAATGAAGAATGGATAAAAGACCAAATGAGAACAGAAATCAAGAAATTATTGGAAATGAATGAGAATGATGAAGTGACATATTGAAACCTCTGGGATAGTATGAAAACATTCTTAAGGGGTAAATTTATAGCACTGAGTGCATACATCAAAAATCTGGAAAGAGCCCAAATAAATAGTCTCATGCTCCAACTCAAACTCCTGCAAAAAGAAGAACAATCCAATCCAAAAGCTAACAGAAGATAGGAAATAACTAAAATCAGAGCTGAAATCAATGAAATTGAGAAAAAAAAAAAACAATACAAAGTATCAACAAAACAAAGAGTTGGTTCTTTGAAAAAATAAATAAGATCGATAGATCCCTTGCCAACCTCACAAAAAAGAAGACTAAAATGAAGCAAATCAACAAAATCAAAGATGAAAATGGAGATGTCACCACAGACTCAACCAAAATCCAGATTACAGAACTTATTTTGAAAATTTATACTCTTCCAAGTTTGAATAATCTGGAAAATATGAACAGATACTTGACCACATACAACACCCCCAGATTAACACTGGAAAGCATTGAAAATCTAAACCAACCTATCTCAGGTTCCAAAATAAAAGCAGCAATCAAAGTCCTTCCAAAAAAGAAAAGTCCTGGACCTGAAGGATTCAAGGCAGAATTCTACCAAATTTTTACAGAAGAATTAACACCAATCCTTCATAAGCTTTTTGATGAAATTGAAAGGGTCAGAGTACCACCAAACACTTTTTATGAAGCAAATATAACACTGATACCAAAATCTAACAAAGACTCATCAAGAAAACTATAGACCAAGTTCCCTGATGAACATACGTGCAAAAATCCTTAATAAAATACTAGCTAATCGGATCCAAAAGTACATTAAAAAGATAATACATCATGATCAAGTGGGCTTCATTCCAGGAAAATAGGGCTGGTTCAACATTCGCAAATCAATAAATGTAATTCACCACTTCAACAGAATTAAAAATAAAAATCATATAATCATCTCAATCGATGCAGAAAAGGCCTTTGATAAAATTCAACATCCTTTTGTGCTCAAAACCCTGGAGAGGATAGGGATCAAGAGAAGATAAATTTTAACTATTTAAGATCCATTTGTAGCAGACACATGGCAAACATTATGCTCAACGGAGAAAGACTGAAAGCATTTCCACTGAGTTCAGGAACAAGACACTTTCACCACTCTTATTCAATATAGACATTGAAACCGTGGGGAGCTAGATTGTCCCCCTGGAGCCGATCAGGAGAAGGATATCAGGAGAAGGATGAGTGCCGACGGCTGGACGGCTGGAAACTGGGCCCCTCCTCGTCCGGGGACCCCTTCCCTCCCAGCTGGGAAACGAGGCAACCACACGCAGCTGATGGCAGCCCAGAATCCGTTTATTATCAAGGCACCCAGGGTTTTTATAAGGAGGGGAGAAGCCAAGGAATCAATAATCCTTCCAAGGGAGTTGCCAGGGGTTATGCAGATTTCGAGTGCAGACAAACAACTAGGTAACAGCACATTCCAACCCACTCCAATCTTCATTTTGCATAACAATTAGGAAGCTTAACAAAGCAGGACCTAGCAGCTCTTCCAGAAGGAACTTATGGAAATAGTAACAAGATCACTCTAGGGCAGCTGTTGAAATGGGGGTGAAGGCTACACCCCAACAAAACCCTTGCCAGAGCTATCAGACAAGAGAAGGAAATCAAAGGAATTCGAATAGAAAAAGAAGAAGTCAAGTTGTCTCTATCTGCGAATGACATGATCCTCTACCTAGAAACCTTATAAGCTCAACTAGAAGACTTCTAGAGCTTATAAACGATTTCAGCAAAGTGGCTGGTTATAAGATTAACACCAATAAATCATTAACTTTCCTATGTTCCAGCAACAAGGACGCTGAAGAAGAAATTAGGAAATCTGTCCCTTTCACTATCTCCTCCAAAAAAGTAAAATACTTGGGCATAAATCTCACAAAGGATGCCAAGGACCTATACAATGAAAATTATCCAACTTTAAAAAAAAGAAATTATAGAAGATCTGAGTAGATGGAAAAACATTCCATGTGCATGGTTAGGTAGATTCATATCATCAAAATGGCCATTTTACCCAAAGCCCTATACAGATTTAATGCAATCTCTATCAAGCTACCAATGTCATTCTTCATGGATATAGAAATAGCAATGCTCAAATTTGTATGGAATAACAGAAGACCCAGAATAGCCAAAACATTACTCAGCAAGAAGAAGGAGGCAGGAAGCATCTCAATTCCTGACCTGAAATTATACTACAAGGCTATAGTGACCGAAACAGCATGGTATTGGTACCAAAACAGAATGGAAGACCAATGGAATAGAATAGAGGATTCTGAGATGAACTCTCATACCTTTAACTATCTGATATTTGATAAAGGGGGCAAAAGCATAGTGTGGAAGAATGATAGCCTGTTCAACAAATGGTGTTGGACTAAAGCTTAGTTTTAAGAAATGCAGTGGAAAGGCCTTCTGCCTATGCAGGTGTCTAGCTACTGGCATTTTCCAATCCTGTGTAAGGGTTGAATACTGCTCTTTACCTTTAGTTCAGTGTTTTTTGCCTTTAAAAATTTACATACAAACACAAAGAAATTGTTATGTGGACATCATTTCCCTGTTTATGATTGTGTGTGGTGAACTTAATATCTAACTCACATGTAAGTTTTCAACTATAAAATGCACATGAGAGTACCAATCAGTGTCTGTCACCCAAAAAGAGTCCCATGATCATTTGCTGAAGTGACAAAGAGTTGAAGGAAGCTACCTATTAAGACCTTACCATTTTATAATATACTTGTCAGCTCCTTTACAAAGTGAGTGCTAGCATTTTTCTAGCTTGTGTGATCTTGGAAAAGTTGAATTCATTTTTGCTCTCATTTTTGAATGGAGATTTTATTTTAATCTTTTGTGGGAGTGTTCAGAAAGACCTGTGGCTATCATAGAATCTGAAGCAGTTGTGAAAGATAAGTGATCTTAGTAGTTTTTCTTTTGAAAATGCAAGCTGGACATCAGTCGAAATTGTGGCATATTGCTGTGAGGATAGATATATAGATCAATGGATCAGACTGGAGAGTTCAAAAGGAGACCCCTATTTATGTGATCAATTAATTGATTATTTTGAGAGAGAGAGAGGGAGAGAGCAGAAGAGAGAACCAATTTTACTTATTTTTTCATCTGACCTTTGTTTCTCCAACACTTCGTTGTGTCTGTGATGCTGGGTCTTTGCACATGCCAGGCAAGTGCTCCAACCGCCGAGCCACCTCTCCAGCCCCCAAATTAATTGCTATTTGACAAGGGTGCCTGATGGACATGGAGAATCACCAGGAGTCACTTGACCAGGCAGCAAACCCCTTTCTCACTGGTTCAACATCTACAGACTCAGGCCCTCATCGGAATGCACTGCCTCCGGCCCTGATCAGAGTATCCCCTCCCTACTGAGAACCTCGGTCTAAAGCTACCCTACTAAAAAACCTAGTTTAACCAGAAAAATTCCTTCTGTGTCCTCCCCCACCAATTCAGCCCATAAAAGACCATCTATCCAAAAGCCAAGCGCCCATTTTCCACCTGGAAAGTGCAACCCTGAAACTCGCAATAAATCTCCTTGCTGTGTTGAGGTCTGGTTCATTTCTGTTCCTCGTACCCTCTTTTCTAGCCTCTTTTCCTTTCCGTGTCAAGGTAATTCACTTGGAAAAAAATTAGTCCTTTTCATTAGGACACATTGGATATATGAAAAAAACTTAATCTCAAACCCTACTTCACAAAAATGCAGAAATAATTCTCAATTAAACATAGACTTAAATGCAAGAGCTGAAACTATTAAATTCTAGAAGATAGCATAGGAGAAAATATTTGTAGCATGTCTTAAGCAAAGATTTCTTGAAAAAAAACAATCTAAGAAACATTAATATAAAACATTTAAACAAGATTAAAAATGATATCTCTTTGAAAGACACAGTTAACATAAACAAGATGACACTAGGGAAATTTTGCCAAATATACATTCAACAAAGTGCTTGTATTAGAATATATGAAGAACACTCATAACAAAATAGAAAGACAAGGGGCTGGAGTGGTGGCTCAGTGGTTACGGCACTTGCATGGCATGAGCGAGCATGTGGGTTTGAACCCCAGCACTGCACAAGTCACGAAGTGTCAGACCAAAGAAGGCCACATGAGAAACAAAATAAGATTGATCCTCTCTTTCTCTTTCATAAGTTAAAAAAAAAAATTAACAACATAGACACAAGATTTGAAGAGCCATTTCATAAAAGCAAATATTAAATGGTCAATAAGCACATGTCACATCACCAGTCAGACATCAACAAAATGCAAATTAAAACCATGATAGGAGACATGGCTTCATGTGTCAAGAGTGACTACAGTGAAAGAGACTGACAGTGTAGACGGGTGAGAGTGTGCGGCAAGTGGGATTCTCTTGTAATTGCTAGTGGAATGGAAAATGCTAAGGCCACTTTGGAAGAGAGTTGATTTTTTTTTTCAGGGCTGAGGACCCAACTCGGAGCCTTGCGCATGCTGAGCTAAATCCCCAACCCTAAGAGTCGATATTTTTATGCAGGTAAACATAGGTTTATCCCGTGTCTCAGCAATTCCACTTTGACCTCTTTATCCAAGAGAAGTATGACTATGGTCACACAACAGTGTGTGAGCATTGTTCATAAGAGCACTGCACTGGAAGGAGCCTGAAGGCCGTCGATGGATGACTGCAAGTTGTACACCGTGCAATACTGGTCAGTAATAAAATAGGAATGGCGTGTTAGCGCATGCAGCAGCACGGGTCTTGACTGTAGGGCTGGGGATATGGTTGTAGACCATGCCCCAAATATGTCAACCTGTATCTTTATAAGTTGTGAATTTAATACTTTAATAATCAGAAAGAGAAAAAAATGTAAGTTGATGATTACTGAGAAAATTAACATAGGGTAAGAGAGAAAATACTAAGATATGAAGTAGCATGAGAAAGAAAAATGGAGGAAAAGACATCACAGAAGGCCACAAGATGACACTGGCTGTTCTACGTTCGTGGGCCAGTGGCAAAGCAAACTTGATGACAGAGGGGCGGTGACCGACCTGGTGCCTGGAGAGGGAGGGAGGCCCCACTCCTCATGGAATGAGTAGACCATCTCGTGGTAGAGGGGTTGAAAATATCGACTCTAGCAAGATTAATACTGAGCAACAGTCACCGATTCTTTACTTGCTTGGTGTAGACTCTCTACAATGCCCATGTAACAGGAAGTGGCATTTAGCTTAATGGCTGTGTATATAAATACATATTTCTTTAAATGTTGAGATAGAGAAATGATGTAGATGAGACCAATAGGAATTGGTCTTTGAAGATGTGCTATGCGTGAAGCTGTTGAAGTTTTCCAGCCTGAAAGAGTTTTCTTAATATAGTTATTGAATGGCCAACCCCAGTGTTTATGCTTAATATTTCGCAGGATTGAAAATAACAAAAGGCCTAAACAAGGTGTTTTAATCCTTGAAACTCATGACTGCAGATGACTGTGACAGGCTCCTTGGAACCGGCTGGGCCTGTACCAGAGGCTTGGCATTCAATAGGGAGGAACTGCTGCCCACAGCGTAGGACAGGGGTTGGCATGGTTAGAAAGTCGATCTTTTAGACCTTTAGGAACATCTAAGCTCTGCTGTTAACTCTCAATGCTGCTCTTGTAGTGTAAAAGAGCCACAGAAAACACATGAATGTGTTCCAGCAAAACTTCATTGTGAAAGCAGCTCGTGGGATGGATTTGGATCACAGATTGCAGGGTACAGACCCTTGTTCTGGAGGGGTGATAAAACATTAAATGTACAAATTCCAATTTGGAAATATCATGGTAAATGCCTGTGATAAAGGAAAAACGTGGTTACTATGCTAGAGAAACACGAGGTTTGGGGAAATTAGGTCTTGATTTGGGGGAGAGCAGGAAGGGAAAAGAGCAACAGAGTCGAGGACAGCACATGGGTTGTCTTGACCTATATTCATCAGTGAAATTCACACAAATAAAAGACGTGTGTGCCACATGGATTTCTTATGGCAACCAGTGGCTGAGCTCAGTGCTGTCTCCAGGCTAACGTAGGGCCTGCGAAGCAGCAGAAATGGAGAGAACGGCCAGGAGTCTCTGGCTGACTTTGGGGTTGTCTATGGTGCCTAGAAGAAAGATCTAGAAGACTACTCACCAACTAGCAGTCGCTAGCCCTGAGGGTGGGCAGGAAGCAAAACAGGGAGCACTTCCCCTCTTCTAGACACTTCTTTCCTTTTGGAATAGTTTTCAATACATGTGTGTTATTTCTGTAAACTAAAAAAAACAATGATAAAAAATGTCTTCTCAAGGCGTTGTCATATGGATTTCTTGTCATCAAGCGCGGCCCAAGTTCTCTGGTAAGGACTCTGAGGACACTTCTAAAGAGACATCCCAAATCATTTTAGTTCGGCTGCAATTACAGCTCACTGTGCACGATGTATCCAAAAATCAACTCCAGATGATGAAGATCGAAGTACGAAAGGCAAAAATAAAAGGCTTTAGAAGACAGTGGGAAGAGTACTCCTTGACCTCAGGGTGAGGACCAGGTGGAAAACGCGTTGGCGCTGGACTACGCCGACAGGAAGAGCTCCGTTTGTTAAAGGGAAGGAGAGCGTCAACAGTGGAAGTCTACATGATGCAACCCTCAGAGCTCGCAAAGGGCTCATGTACAGAAGTGAACTCCCAAAAATCAGTGGGAAAAAACAAACTCATTAGAAAAACAGGCGAAAAACTTGAAACTGGCATTTTATAGAAGAAGAAGAAACCCAAGAGGCCAACAGACACTTAGGAAATGCTCAGCCATGTTAGCAACCCACGGAATGGAAATTGTCATGAGATTGGCGAAGAAGACCAAGTCTGACCAAACCTAGAGTAGACTTGGGTGTGAAACATGAGAGCTCACAGAAATGGCACAGCCCTTGGGAGAAGAGATGACTGACAGGTGGACGGTAGGTATATACTATGACCCAAGCAAGTCACTTCTAGGTAACATACCCTAAAGTTGGTGCATGTGAACAATAGAAAATGCAAGAATATCAACAGAAATATGGTTCGTCATAGTGAAAAATGAAATGGTGTAATGCCTATCAAAATAGGTATATACTCACACAGTAAAATAGTATCCAATACTGAAAATGAGCTGTATCTAAGAACATCTAAAATGTTCTAAAATGATATTGAGCAAAATCAGACACACAATTAAATGTAGTTGGTGTGTGTGTGTGAGTGTGTATGCATTTTTTTGTTGTTGTTGTTCTGGTACTGGGGATTGAACCCAGGGGCACTTAACCACTGAGCAATGTCCCCAGCCCTTTATTTAATTTTTAAATTTTGAGACAGGGTCTTGCTCAATTGCTTAGGGTCTCACAAAGTTGCTGAGGCTGGCTTTGAATTTGCAATGCTCCTGACTCAGCCTCCAGGGTCGCTGGGAAGACAGGTGTGTGCCCCCATGCCCAGCAAGTAAATGCCGTTTTGATTCTGTGTATTAAAAGTTTGAAAACTAGGTTGTTTTGGAATTCATGCTTTTGTGGTAAAACTGTACTGAAATGCAAAACGCCAAAACAGAGGTTGCTGCAG
>PVKS010001118.1:0-105000 GCA_004027875.1 Aplodontia rufa | reverse complement strand
GGCTAGTTGCTTTAAAAATGCTCTAAAGAGAAAAGCTATCACTTATGATATTCTAATAGTGTTCAGTACCAAGAGAAACTCATTAACCAGTGCATGTTCCCATGCTACTTTCTTGAAAAAGAAAAAAGGAAAAAACTGCAAGCAAAGTCATTACCAAACTCCTTCATCAAAAATGTTAAAAAAGCAATTCTTAGCCATTAAAAACATCAATGTTCCATGCAACAGTGACCCCAGTTTAGACAGAAGACCCCAATATACACAGGTCAAACATGTAAGCAAGTTTAAGCCAGATTTCACCATTGTCTTAAAGGTAAAATTTAATTTTATGCAACTAGCCGTCTGTATATTTCCCCATCTCCATTTTGACTTTACTTAAGAGTTGCTAAAGTTCTGCATTCTTCTACGAAATTTGTTTAAATATGGGTTTCTTATGGGTCTTACATTTGGTGACTGGTTAGCAGTGTGCTGCCCATCTTTGGTTTATAAAGGATATCTTAACCATGAACTCTCAAAGGGGCTAAACCAACGTTCTTTAAAGTTCTTGTAGTTTTTCTTTTATTCAATCTTTTATCTATACTATATCACTGCACATGAGTTAGAACCGCACATCACAAAATTGCACAGGGATTACAAATATTACATCCAGTCTGCATAAAATCGAATTCCACTACTGACCAGATCACAAAATGGCTGCACTCTCTAATCTAAAACTAATTTGCATATTGTACACATGTAGGACAACATTTTTAACTTGAAGTCACAATAATGCATGCAAGTTCGCTTTTTTTTAAACAAATTTTATAATTTGTTCATGCTACCTAGATTCAAGAGAGCTTTTTTGAGCATTTGCAATGCCTCACCCCTTGTTAGATAATAATTCTAGTGCATGCATATGGTGTACACAGGTAAGTAAACATGCATTTTTTCACATTCTAAAACTATGGCAGTCTAGGCCACATTGTGCTGCCTGCATTTTATCTGCAATGCAGTGTGTCTCTAACGCTTTCAATCCCGTATTAATAGGTGGCATTTACACATAACACCTATATAGCAGCAAAGCTAATACAGCTTGTGATTAAAAATGTTTAAAAATAGCTAATAAATCAGATTATCTTGAGGTATTATTTCTTGCAAGTCAAAATGGAGAGCAAAAAAATCAACCCTAATTTTTAGTTTATGTATACACTGAAAATAGCAACAATAAAAATAAGCATTTGTAGCAGACATATTCCATCTTCACTATTATTTTGCTACCTTTGGTAAAGTTACTGGGGCAGATCTTGAAGTTAAAAACCCATGTTTAGAAATAAGTGCACGCTTCACCCACTATATAGCAGCAGACTGTGTTGCCCCTACGCAAAACATTCTCATATCTAATTTTAACTTTACATATAAAAATAACTTGGAGAAAATACAAAAAAACATTTTATTTTAACATGAAAATATCACAAAAATTAGTAAGCCTGAGATGTAGGGTTTTGGTGAAAAACAAGAGGCTTGTAGTGTTTTGGCTGCTGATAAAGATGCATGTATTGATAGCTGGGGTGAAAAGCAGAAGAATGCACTTATTTCTTCTGCATGTCAGTATCTTCAGACACAGTGAGCCACATGCACCCTTTCTTTCCTTGTTAAACAGAGGCCAGTTTGCTATTCTTAGTTCCAGCGGAAGTGGATCTGACGCGGGCGATCAGCACCTTCCTTCACCAATGGCTTATGGAACTCACGTCCTGCACGAGAGTGGATATTTGCCCAACAAAACTCACAGTAATACTGCAGGCAAGTGACATTGGCACAGAAAAAAGGAGCAAATTTTCCACCGCAGCGTGCGCCCTGGCACTCATCGCACATCTGGTCATCTAGCACATATGGCTTTACCTCCACCTAGAAAGAGAACAGAAAAAACGTCTCATTAAGGCTGGCTTCAGAAATCAAGTTTAGTAATGATGGAAAATGTTTACAGTGTTCTAGAGAAAAGGACCAGCATTAAAAACTGAGACAGTAGAAAGTTTCACAGGAAATTAGCACTGCTGTACAGTAGGTTAAAAATGTCATTTTGTTCGTGTACTAATTATGTTTTTATATATAATGTTTTGTTTATAACTGACTGTGTGGTTAAGTGATAAGTGCTGACTTCTGCTATTTTGTTTTATTTTACTATGTTTTCTTTGCAGGACTATAAATTGTGTTTACTATATTTTCCAAAAACAAAATACTTTTAAAAGCTATAAAAATGTCATTGATTTGCAAGATATTCCACTCTTTTCTTGAACTAACATCTCTGAAACACCTGCGTGTTGGTATTTTCGGAGTTGGGGGTGATTGTGAGTGAAAAGCAGACAGGATAGCAGGCACTCAAAAGAAGTCCTTATTCTAATAGGACCTGGGAGATGGCAGAACTCAGCTGCAGTTTAAAGCAGTGCTTCTCTACTCCAGGTGAGAACCACACCTTGCCTGTCAATAATTGGTACAGACAAATCAGAACTGTGCCTGATCTTGTTAAGAGCATGTCTAGACTTTTATAAGTTTGTAAGATACTGTAAGACATAAAGTACAGTCCCACTGTGAAATCTGACTGAGCACAAGATGTCGAGACTGCAGCCTGGTCTGAATGATAAAACCTCTCAATCCCAGTTTCCACCTTGCAAAGCGAGAAAAGTAGAGTTGTGAGAATTAAATTATACAAGAAAAAGAACAAGAGTGCTTGGGCACATGGTAAACATTATGTAAATTAGTGTTAACTACTGTTAGCAGCAATACCCTTCTTGCTTCTTGCTTGTAAGAATGTTACGAATGGAAGGTTATTACCTCATCTAGCTGAACAGTGCCAGAGATCCTAAGTTCTTAGCAACTGCTTATGAAAAAACAGAAAATTGAGTGTTTTGAAGGGCATGGTTTGCGGAGTAGAACGTATGGCACAGAGTAGAAACTTTGTAAACGTATGAATAAATGTGGCACATTTACTCATGCTTTCTGGGTTACTTTCTCATGGTTATTTCTCATTTTTCTTGAAGCTTTCAAGCACACTGGAGCCAGGGTCTGTGCTGTTTACCTCACTTCCGCAATACCTCAAAAAATGCCAAGTACAGAGCAAAATCAAACCAATTTCTGATTAATAATCTTTAACAATTTGTTCTCATAAGCATGAAACAGACTTTCATCAATATTTGACCTAGTTTCATTTTCTATAATGTGTTTTCCTTTTTGACTTCAGAGAACCTACAAGGTAATATTTTGTCACCCTGGACTCACAAGTAGTGAAATAATTAATGATTAATAATTATCCAACTTGAAATAAAACGCAATTCAATCCAACATCTACAAGAAGTTATAGTGGATAAAAAATGACATACAAAAAGTACAATTACAGCTCTTTTGTGACCATTCTTCCCAGCTACTGGAGAAAATAGAAATTCAAAGTGTCCATGAGGGTAAAAGGCTAAGTTGAATACATAACTTTAATTCCTTCTTAATAAGTATCCAAGGGACCTTTGAGATATTACTCACTTCAGATATATACTCCATTCAAGCTATTTTTATTGTTTAATAAGTATACTCATGTTGAAGTAACCGAGGTTAATAGCTTAATATTTCTGTGTATGAGAAATACTAGTTACTTTTTACAAGTTAACTAGTGACATACAAAATATTTATGATTCAAATTTTTTAAACAAGATTCAAAATGTAACATTGTAGCACACAGCTTAAAGAATAAACTTTTCTCTCAGGTATTTCAATACTTTAAGAAGACACATGTTTTTAATTCATCTGCTCTGCATCTGAGTTGCTAATTAGGAATCAATACACTGCTCCAAATAATTGGTCGTTCCTAGCATTTTTGGAGACAAAGAGGTGTGAAGTATGACACTGCAACCATCCTTTCCTTCTGCTGGGCACACTGGACAACCACATTCCTAAACACATAAATGACTTCTTCAGTGACCCATCAACTCTGCCTAAAGCTTTAACCATGTCTATACAGTAGCATCACCAGGGGAACTTGACAAACTCCTGGTACCCTGGCTGCATCCCAGACCAATCACAGAGAATCTGAAGGGCAAGATCCAGACGTCAACATTTTTCTAAGTTGTCAGGTGATTAATGTGTAGTTGAGGTTAAGACTCTAAGGTTTAAACCAGTTAAAGTTTATATATGCACATTTGAATAAAAGCAGATTCCTCCTCTTTTATTTTGGCAATATTTTATGTGGCAATGCAAACAAACAAACAAAAAACACCCTGTATTCATAAACTGAACCTATGCTGTACTTATTCTCTAAATGGGATGATTTAATAATTATACTGATGACTATTTCTATAGTCCATAGTCTATTCAATTAGTATTAAGTCAACCAATTTTCCTGTCTGCAAAATATCTTTAAATGTGCAAAGCAGTCAAAGCAGTCTCAGAAAGGGTTTCAAAAAACTGTTACAGTTGAAAAATAAGTACTCACTTAAGTTACATCTACTAATTTGTATATAAAATTTCCTCTACTCCATATTCTTAATATTATCAGTTGTACTGTAAATGTAAACATACTTATTTTAGAATACTGGTTAGCTATGTACAGGAACTATTCACAGATTTTTATGAAGTAGATATGTAAATGAACAATTGAGTTTTGTTCACCTTTTCCCCCTACTATACATGGTAATCAGTACTTGGGATTATTCAATAGCATGAACTTTTTGTAAGTTCTCACTGTGATGGTGTAAGCCATGCTACTGAAGAGCTAATGTTTTAAATCTTAGGTCAATTAATTTAGAGAGATCATGCAATGAATTTTAATTTTAGATTTTATTATTAAGAATTAACATTTAGCCAGGTACAGTGGTGCATGCCTGTAATCCCAGCACCTTAGGAGACGGAGGGAGGAGGACTGCAAGTTCAAAGCCAGTCTCAGCAACTTAGTAAGACCTGTCTCAAATTAAAAACTAAAAAGGGCTGGGGTTATGGCTCAGTGGCTCAATGCCCCTGGGTTCAATCTCTGGTACAAAAAAAAAAAATTAACACTTAAATCAGGACTCACTCTGCATCAAGTTCTATTGTAAGTGCTTATCTGTGCCATGCATGAACTCATTTAGTCTTCAAAATAACTGAGACACACACTAGTATTGTTTTCCTTTGTATAAGTGAGAAAAAAGTATCATGGGATAGATTATTTTGCCCAAGATAACAAAGCAAATGGGGAAAACAGGATTCAATCCCAGGCAGCCTGGTTTAAGTACAAGCTCTTTCTTATAAAAAGCTCTGACTCTGGTTAGAAAAACAGTTGCAACTTACTGGCTGATAAAAATGTGGATATGTCCTAACAATGATATTTATGTTCATGATTTTTATAGTATATCAAAAGTTTAAAGAATGTTTAAGAATTGTGCATTTCAAGGATATTTTAATATAACACTGAGAGACAAAGTTTGAATACACTATCAAATCCTCAGGGCCACAAGCTTTGAATCAGCACATTGTTATAGGACATAAGTGACGTCCAGTATGCAACTTACGCGTTTATCAATATCACCATGCTGAAGCTGAACAAATCGAGCACTAATGGCAGCGATATAGCTCTGCTGATTGGAGAAAGCAACTCGTCCAGCACCTTTCGGGTATTTTAGCTCTGGATCTGTGTCAATTCCCGCGTAACAAACTCCACCATACAGCCGGTCCATGATCATCGCAAGTTCCACTTCCAAAGGAAAGATGTTCATGTTAAACATGAGAAAACAGAGGAAATCAACTATCTTTAAATAGAAAACAGTAAAAGATAACAGGATACTAACTAAAGTCAGCTGACAAAGGAAGGTTTGGAATTAAGGAGCCACGTGAGACTCACCACCACATTTGCTCCCCTTTGCCAGCACGAAACCTATGTGCACTCTGTCTTCTTTTCTAATATATGTAGGCACATGCCGTTTTCTCAATCTGATCCTTTCACTTGAGTCCTGGATTCTACCTGCTCTCACTGTGGAATGGCACTGCTGTGGCAATTCCCCCATTCCTTCTTGGCCATTGGCTTTTCTCTCATACTGGATCATTTCCAAGCATACTGCTTTTTGTTTTGGTTTGCTTTTTGTTCACTCTTTAAAAAATTCTCATAACCCTATTTCTTATTCTCAGGTAATGAATCATTCTTCTATTCCATTTTTATAGCCAAACTATCTAAAAAACATCATGGTACTTCTGAATCCCTGTCTTCCCATATTTGTTCAACATTTAGTAATCAGACTGTTATCATAAGATGACTCTGCTTTAAATTGCTCATGTGAAGTCCAACGGTCTATCTACCTGTAAGCAGCACTGAACATCATTAATCTCTCCCTTCCTTCTTGAAATATTTCCTCCATTTGGTTTCCAAGACACTGTTCTAATTTGCACTTCACGGTCAATGTCCTCTTAGTTTTCTTTGGTAGTTCCTACCCAACCCTTGACTTTTCAATGTCAGAGTACCTTAAGTTTTAATCCTTATACCTCGATTTACACTTCTGGCTTTGCTGACTTCATCCTGCATCATGGTTTTAAATACAACTATGAGATTTTTAAGCTCCTGAATTTGTATCTTTAGTCTGGACCCTTCCCATGGAATCCAAACTCCATAAAGGCAATTGAAGTACTCATATTGATATTTAACACATACTGTAATATCTACTGAGTTAAAAATGGAATACATGTAAACATGAATTTCCTCCATTTCATTTAACCTGTTCCAGTGAGTTTCGGCTGACCCAGTTCATAAGCAAAAGAAAGGGTAATATTGCCATGTAAAGATCCTTGGCTATTTTGCTTTTCTCTCTCCCACTACACACATAATCCTTTGAAATTGATTTTCAAAACATACCTTGAATCCAATCTCCTCACCTTCATTACTAACATCCTGTTTCATGTTATTATTTTCCATATGCTTTATGGTAATAGCCTTAAGTCTTTGCTCCTGATACTGTTCATCCCCTCCGTTTATTTCCAAAACAGCAGCCATAATGACTCTCTTAAAAACTATACCAGATACCACACGGTTTAGTGGAAATTTCTATTTATGACTGCTGAAAAGTGCTACGAACGTGTATTCAAAACCAAGACCATAATCTTCTTTCCAACTTGTTCCTTCTCCAGTGTTGCTCTTATCTCAGTGGAAGTTACAATTATCCACCTCCTGGCTTAAGACTGAAAGCTGAGATTCAACTTTTGCATTTACCTCATAAATATTTGTCACATCTGTTTACCTGACTCCCCCTCTCTACCTGCCACTGCTCATCGCAGCCATCACTGCCTGCCTCCCGGACTGCAAAACAGGTTCTTAACCTGGCCTACCCATGTTTACCTGCAGCCAGGATTCTCTCCCTCAGACAGCTGCTTAACTGATCTTTCCAAATTGCCTCAGATTATGCCTCTTCTTTGCTTAAAACACTCAAATAGTCTCCTCTTGCTCTAAGGATAAATATCAAGTTAGCCTATTAAAGATTTGTATGATCTGATTTCTGTGAACTTTCCCAATATCTTTGGGTGCCTCTTCCCTCGCCATTTGAATCCTTAGCCAGCCACCCTGGGCTTCCTCCAGTCCTTTCAATGTTCCTGCCTCCCTACACTCAAGACTTCAGAATATGCTGTTCCCTTTGCCTGAAATGCTCTCCTCACAACATTCCTACTGCCCCAATCCTATTCCTTTCCTCTTTATATTAGTTCAAATACAAGTGCCTTAAATATCACAGTCCCTTGCTATATATTATCTATTTCCCAGTCTGTCTTTGCAGCAGTCATCATGTACTTTAAATGTTTGTGTGTTCATCATTCATATATGTCCCAGACTGAAAAAGGATGCTCTCAGTAATAGAAATCATTAACACTTTCAGATGATTCATGGTCCGTGTAACTTGCTGACATGTTAGGCACTTACATGTACAGTTATGTCCTACGTGACATCTTTCAGTAGATTGCTGGTTCCTGGTTATTGACAAAATCACTCATCTAAAATGCTAATTTATAGTTAATGGATAAAATACAGGAAAAAGCAAAAAATCCTACATTTCTTCTTCAGATATCAAATGAACCCTTAGAAAGTAGTCCACATTTTCATATCTTAGAGAGTTGCACTTAGGAGTCTAAAGTACTCAAATGGGTTCCTCTCGAGTCTGCTTGATGCCAGCTATTGATATTGACAGACGAATGCTCAAGTATCCAGAGATCTTTGAAGTTAAGAAGGGTCCTCAGAATTCTGTAGTGAGTAATTACTGGAGTATTAAGAATCTTCCCCTGCTTTACCAAATAGTTTCAGGTCCATAATAACTGCCATGTGTTTACTGAATTCACTAATGCATATTTAAATGATGCTTTTAAAAACAGAATTATTAACATTTGACTTACCAGCCCTTAAGGGCCTAGGAACACCTCCAACAAAAATTGTTTTTCGTGGATCCAAAGGTTGAGAACCATCCATGACAAAATCGCTGTCACTTAAATTCCAAGGACGAATTTGAACCTATGAAAAAAAGTACACTGGGTCTTACTCCTTTTGTTGTTTATAAATTTATATAACTGAATTTGGAAACAAATTATGGCTATAATTTTCTATCTAGACACTTTAATTCTTCTGGATGTTTTAAAAATTTAAACTTTAACATGGCGGCTTGTTTTTAAACAAACATTTCCAGAGTTTTAGGAAAACTTGCACTGGTAACCTGTACGTCATACGGTATTTACTTACTGGCTTGTCCTTGATAGTAGGGCTGGAAACACATAAATAGAGCTTTCCCTCTTCTTCAATGCAAGCATCAATTAGTGCTTGAACTGAGCTCTCCTCTTGAAAAAGTAGGAACGCATAGCCTGGAATAATGATTAAAAATGAGGTAATGTGTCAAATTTAAGTATTGTTTAGAAAATACATGTTTTATGGGGAAAAAAGGCCTATCAAATAGGACTTGAATCACCATGCCTTCTACAGGAGAACAAATAGCCTTCAGAATGCACACAAAAACAGATAGTAAAACAATTAGCTGCTTACCATAGAGTACTTACCATCAGGTATTGTATGTACTAAGAACTTTATATAAATTATTTCATTTGATTCTCACAAGTCCATGAAACATTATCTCCATTTCAGAGAAGAAAAAATGGAGATAACCAAGAGGTTATCTGCTTACTCAAAGTCAATTTCATAATAAGTTATTAGCTGAATAATATCAAGCTTAGGGTGGCCCCAGAGTCTCCTATGTTCCATTAGTGAGAGATACCTCATTCTTAAAAAGAACTTGGCAGAATTTGCCTACTGAATACATTAGAAGCTACAGTTTCCTTTACATGCCCTAAGTATAATACAAGTTCTAGAGCAAACTTTTGGATTACAGCACACTTGGAAAGGCCCAGGAAGTACAAAGAAGAACAAATTCTAGTCTCCTAAAAACTCCCAAATGACACTAAAAATTACCCTAGGGAGGTTGGAATTACTGTCCTGCACTCATATGTGAATATTGAATTTCACCTTTATATATATCTATAATGCACTAATTGAAAATAACTATAAATAAATAGAAGAAAGACTAGTAGAGGAAAGGGAACAGGGGAAGGAAGAAGAAAGAGAAAGTACTGGAGACTTGGAACAAAACATATTCCATGCTTGCATGATTAAACTGAATTTCAGTATTATGTGTAACTATAATGCACCAATAAATGTTTAAAAAATTGCCCCCTCTGACAAAAAATAAGCATGTTATTTAAGGATGGGTCAGAATTTTTAAATCAAATCTCAACTTGGATAAATAGTTTGGAGACTATGTTGAGAGCTGGTATAAGCTCCTACTTAGATCTCTATAGCAATGGGATATATATAGTTTCTTTTCTTTTCTGTTAACCACCAACTATCCATATTTTTTTTAAATAATGCATCCAGCTAGATAGAGTGTCCCCCATTGTAACCCCAGCTACTCAAGAGGGTGAGGCAGGAATATTAAAAGATTAGGCTAGCCTCCAGGACTTAGCAAGACCCCGTCTCAAAATAATACGGGATGGGGGTGTAGCTTAGTGGTACATTGCCCCTGGGTTTGATCCTCAGTACCCCTCACAAAAAGCAGAATATAAATTATATAACAGGAAGCATCAAAGTTTAGTATGACAATTTTGATATTAATATTTTAATATTACTCAATTTTAAAATAATACTTTGGGATATTTTTAATATTGTTTAAATAATTTTTATTACCATTTGGAAAGAAATGTTTGTATTATAAAAATTAAGCAATATGGTAAGTAAATTATAACATAATGCAAGTCATTAGAATTTAAGATATTTTACAAAAACATACAATTTTTAAAGAATTTCTATTAATATAGAGCTAATTTTTCTTTAAAGGCTAGAAGTTGGGGATGGTGGCACAAGCCTATAATCCCAGTGACTTGGGAGACCCTCATGAGGCAAGATGATTTCAAGTTCAAAGCCAGTCCTCAGTAACTTGGCGAGGCCCTAAGCAACATGGTGAGACCCTGTCTCTAAAAACAACAACAATAACAACAACAACAACAACAACAACAACAAAAACCCAAAAAACCTAAAAGGCCCAGGGATGTTGCTCAGCGCTTAAGCACCTCTGGGTTAAATTCTGGGTACCAAAAATAAACAAACACATAAATTAAAGGTGGAGAACTCCAAGTTGTGTAAACTCCAAAATCACACAAAAATTTAGCATATGTGGAGAGGTCCACAGATTTAATCAGATTCTCACACAGGTCTGGGATCCAGAATCCTTACTCAAAAGATGGTTTTGATAATTTAAGATCTAAAAGTATAAAAAAATCAATGAATTATTCTTTTTCTGTAAAACAAGTAGTGATGGATGTTTCCACAGTTCTCAATGACAAAAAGTGGAGCTGGCCCATCTAATTCTCACCAGAAACCCTTAGCTAAGTTTTTCTGCACCAAGGATTCTCTCTCACATTTCTTTTCCCACAGTCAAAAATCAGATCATTTAACACATCTACTGGAGTCTTTTCTCCAGGCTTGGTAATTCATTCAGCCATGAGAATAACTGTGTGTTTCTAGCACTACGTTTTTATGATGCTCAAAGAAAGGTTTAGCCTTTCAACTCCCCCTTTCCTTTGCTCACTTCAGATGGGCCATTTGGCATTCTGACTGACTGAATCAACCAGCAAGCACAGCTCTCAGCTCCCCTCCCTGCCCCCGGAGGTGGCCTCACTCCTGTGATCTGCAAGGCAAAGGCAGTCTGACTGTGACTGCTGATCAGGATCACTGTCCTCTGGTGGTCAGCCGCAGTGCTGACCCAGCCATCACTGACTACCCTAACGAGGTATTCTTTCCTTGTTTCACCTTTTCACGATACTGGGAGTTAAACGCGATGCTCACCACTTACCTTCTCCTCTGGATTACTTTTTCATAAATAGAGCATATTATTACTCTGCTGTTACCTTCTTTTATCTGGAATATTTATGTAAATCTTGTAATATTTACACTTCTCAAATAGCTTTATATCTTATAAAATGTAAATAAATCACTTCACATAGATCTTAATTTTAGACAGATGATTAATACACTATATGTCCATAGCAAAGTTACTCAGAATGATGCTTTAGACAAGGAAAATATTCAAACATTTATTGATTTGAGATTATGAAATCATTATCAAGTTATAGTGGCAGCATATCAATTCTCTTATCAAGCCTGACTGGCTTAAAGTAAAACTGGAATAGTTCTCAAGACTGTTCTGCCTCACTCAACCCAGGTTATCATTCTATAAATTTAAAAGTACATATTCAGTTTTTAAAGGAAACACAAAGTGAGTAATCGATATTTTTTGTTCTTATACAAATGATTCCATAGTAAGTCTTAGCAGTAAAAGTTCTTACCTTTTGGTGGAAAATAGGACTTGCTTTCTGCTTTATGAGGCCAATCTACTACCAGAGGCCCAAATCTTCGGAAGCTAGCAGTGATTTCATCTAAATAAAGTACAATAATATGCATTAGGAATTAGTTCTAAGAAATCCCATATTTTTAATTACTTTGAAAACTTAATAAAATGCCCATTACCATAAGATAGATGAAAATTTAAATAAAGGGAGTATCTAATATTTTATTAAAGTAATATATAAAGCTTAACCATTTTAGTAAAAATAAACTAATTTTTAAGCATACGTTGGCTAGAATAATCTATTTGGTGTGAATGTAAAAATTTTATGACATGAGTTAGATACTATATTGATTTAGAGTACACCAAACCATAAACAGCACTGGCTTGAAAAACAAACATCATTACATCAACTTAGAGAGAGCTATTGCTGTTTCACAAGTGAAATCATATTCTTGTAGGGGGGAAAATCATCTTCCAAAACAAGACTGAAACAGTGTAATAAATATGCCAAGCTCTGACATGTGCTAGGTATTCTCACTGATATATATACATGTATGTCTCCAAATCCAATGGTGTGTACTAAGGTATGGAAATCTCATTAGACTGAATAATACTCAGAATAAGTTTGTGGATATTTGAATCATACCTGAAAAATTTCCCCAAATGCAGCAATATCTTCTCTGTTATTAATGAATGGTAGAGGATAATATCACAAACAAATTTCAGAAATTTTACTCTTTATCTTATTTGTTATTATTTATTACAAAATAACATTTTCACATGTTCATTAGCCTTTGTATAACTTGAATTTCCTATTTTGTTTCCATTTCTTTCGGATTTTATAGCCTCTTTCTTACCTGTTTCTAAGAGTAATTTATCCTTAAAGAAATTTTAACTTTTGAACGTTATACATATGAAACAGTTTAATGATTAGTTCCACTTATTTCACTGTGTGTTTTATGGTTACACAAAAAGTTAAGTATACATATTAAATTACATTCTATATTTTAAAAATGAGTGGGATCTGACCTAGAAAATCTTATTTACAAAAAAGGCTCACTTTAACAATATACAATATAAGAAATAAACAATAAAAACTTCAAAATATTTGTTCAATTACCTTCATATTTCAATAGGTGACTATTTTAATCAAGATGGATATCTATTCTAACTCTGAAAATCTCTAAGAGGTTAAAAAAATCATACCCTATTCACATTGTATTTCAGGGTTTTCTGGCTTTTTATTTCCTTTTTTAAGATCAAATCACCTCTCCAATATGTAAGACTATGTCGAACAAATTTTAAAAAGTGAATTAAAGAGAAAGATCAAATCACCTTACCTTCATCAATATCTGGAGGAAGCCCACCAACAAAAACTTTTCGAGAGAAGCGTTCTATTCGTTCTCCATTTTGATGAGCTGCATAACATGTGGGTGAATTTAAAACACCAACTTGGTCACTGTGACCATCATCTAGCAAGCCATCATCTATTGGAAAGAGGGAAGAACGACCTAAAACATAAGAACAAATATGAACTGAATCTCAGCTCTAAGAAAATTATAAAGTCAAGCATACAAATTACAAAGATTAACTCAAGGTACAGGTGATGCAGATGTAAAAAAAAAAACTGGATGGAAATTCAGATAGTGTAAGGATTTTATTATCAAGATTTAAGAGAAACACAATCTAGAAGAATGACTTAAAAGACAGTCATGACAATTACATACTGCCCCCCCAAAATGAACAAACAACACTTGGTTATTTCAGATTTTTATGGATGGCAGGAAAGAACCTGAAGTATGGAGAACAGACTGGATCTGCAAAAGGCGAATCCTTTAGAAACTGGTGGCAGAAAGGAAATGAAACAGACTAAACAGGTAAGACATAATAAGCAAGCCACAGCGGTAAAAAAGGACAAGTGCAAACAGCCATATTTGTACGTAAGGTTCTGAACTAATCCACTATATGTGTGCCAATTATCCACAAGTTTACTTGGGGCTTTGTACATATGCAAAATACAAAAAGGCATCGTTCTCTCTAGCCCCTATTTGAAAGCCCTTTCAGGAGTATACCCTTGTACAGGGCATATGATGTACAAGGCTCAATCTTGAGGCTAGACACTGTAGGGATCACAAAATATAAAATTACCTAATAAAAAAGAGCCCCCTGACCTCAAGAAATGGACATTTAGAAAAGGGAAGATCTGAACATGGAACTGTGGCACATATCCACAATAAAGCCCCCAAGTGTTTCTGAAGTGGTGTGGTAGTGGAAAGGAGTAGTCTAACAGAAAGGCAATTGCTTACATCTACGAGTGATATTACAAAACATCTGTGGTGAAATGGAAGGCATTAGAAAGTATAGCACACTTACAGGTAGGAATATTTTTAAACATGGTTTTGAGTAAAATTTTCATGAGGACGGAGAAACATAAGAAAAAGCACGAAGAATAGAATTACTTAAGAAATAGCAAGGATTCAAGGTTGGCTGAAGCATACCAGAAACCAGGAGAGTAAAAAAAAAAAAAAAAAGCCCTTTGAAGCTATCAGGAGTAGTTGGCCTTAAAAATTAGGCTAAGGATCTATTTAGTGGATGATTAAAAGAAAAATAAATAAACTGGGCACAGTGGTTCGAGCAAGATTATAACTTCCTTTGCTTTGGGAAGACTTAGCAAACCTGGACAAAGTAGTTGGAAATGAGTAGACGAGAAGTTGTACCAAAAATCCACAAGGATGGAGGGCAGTATAAAGTAGATGGGAAATAAAATAGGGAAAAAGAATGGAAAATGGGGAACCAAAAACATTGTAGAAAATGAATAATATGCAGTATTAATTCAACATAAGGACAGGAAGGATCAGAAAGGATTACAAGAAAGGGAAATGAATAATGCTTTAGATGAGCAAAGTTTAATATAGAGAATGGATAGTCAGTAGCAAATTGTGGAATTGGAGTGAAGAAAAGTTGGGGCTGGAGTGGTTGTTCAGTGGTTGGAGCACTTGCCTGGCATGCACAAGGACCCCGGTTCAAACCACAGCACCATGCATACAAATAAGTGTCAGCGAAACAAAGGCCCGATGAAAAAAATAAATAAAATTCTCTCTTTCAAAAAAAAAAAAAGTCATATTTCTAAGAAAATAATTTGGAGTCAACTCCACAGGGGTGATAGTTTAAAGTTGTTTGTAATGTCAATAATAATAAAAACCCACCTTGTCCCTTTGGAAACAAGAAAGTAGACCATTTAAGCGGCTAGATAAAACAGTGGTAGGTAAAGAGGGAAGAAAAAATATTACCATGACAGAAGTTTGAAAAGAAGATAAGATGGTAAGAGAAAAGCAGAGCAAATGAGTAAAAAATGTGAGATATTGAGTTATTAATTTTTTAAAAGTGAGAATTGTATCTGAAGCTATGCAAGATCTTTGAAGGTAGTGGTTTTAGTAAAGTTGGATGGGAGACACATGAAGTTAATTTTGTGAAGTATAGACATCAAATGAAGGAAGACTGGTCCTTCGAAATGTTATTTGAGAAGGAAAAATAATGCAGACAAGTTCTTTTCTTTTAATCCTTCAGTGAAGGATTTTTTTTTTTTAATAAAGAGGCAAGCATACGATCTAGCACATGCCTTAATCTATAAAATAATAAATATTTAACATAAAGTGTCATTAATATGCTACCATTTTGAACAGTATGACACATAATGATGTGAAATTAAGACGATCAGAAATGTGACAACCTGCACAGAATTAACTGGGTACAAGATGGAAGGGTGAGTGGGCTAGGGAAATGTTGGTTATAAGAATGTGAAGTTTCCAGGACACAAAAATAGGGACAAAAAACATAATTGGTATAAAAAACAGGGATTATTCTACAGTTTGATTTATATTTAAGTACTACAAGATGTTCTGAAAGATACTCTGTCTACTGACTGACTTTGTAATTTAATTTTCCAAAAATTTTTGGTACCCAATGAAAAACAAATATCAATATACTTTGTCATCAATGGAAAGAAATATCTTCAACATGAGACTCTAGGTTGAGTATCCCTTATTTGAATGCTTAGGACCAGAATTGTTTCATATTTTTCATCTTCAGGTTACAGGTGCTCAACCTGGAATTTTATTTCATAAAATGAACCTCATCAAGATGCATTACATTCTATGTGTTTAAATGAATAAGACAGAAAAATCAAGATGCATGCTAACTACTTGTTAGGGACGAAAAATGCCATATGTACTTATTTCAACCATGCAAATCCTTCGGACAGTATTTCATTTTAAATTGTCTTAAGACATATTTAAACTTAGCATTCCATAAATACAATAAAGCAAAGTCCAAAAGACTTATCTTGAGAGAAAAACACAAATCATAAATATTTAGGGTCTAAACAGAAAGACTGAAAGCAGTGATGAAATCACTATAAGCAATGCCAGACCTAGAGGTGACCCCAAAATGACAAGCCTTGGTAACTGTGATAAGTGTATTTATATTACAAATACATTATAACAACATTATAATAAGTATATTACTATAACATTCAACCTTTAATAAAATATTATGGTTAAGATAACTATAAAAAAATCTACAATCTATTAACCAAAGATCAGCTATACAAACTATAGCTGAAAGGTAAGAACATTTCAAATTTCAAATATTAGCCACAATGGCAAGAATTTTCATTGCTGGAAAATAATGAGTGCTCTCTTTGAAGAATCCACAAAATCTATGGATTTTTAATACTCAGTTAAAAGAGGAGTTTAAATGAATATAGATCTTCAAAACCACTATTTTTTATCTTGCCGACTATCCTTCCCCATATCCCAAATTAATATGATTAAATTTGTATGTCTACCATGTACAGTATACTTTAAACATGCTTTTGAAGAATGACATATACATTTTTTAGGTTTTTATACTCTGATAAACGAAAATTAGCTATAATGGAAATACGACAAGATTCTATAGGATGCAGGCAAAGCCATACTTACAGGAGATTTATAGTTTTAAATGCACATTAGAAAACTAGAGCTGATTAAAACAAGTCATCTAAGTTTCTGCCATAAAAAGTTTAAAAAAAGCAAATTAAATGCAAAAATGAAGGAAAAACCAAAACCAGACCTAAGCTCAATGACACAGAAAATGGAGACGAACACTAAAGAAAATCAATTAAGTCAAAAGTTAATTTCTTGAAAGTTTAATGAAAAACCCCAAAAACCTTCCAACTAGGAAACCTCCAGGCCTACGTGGCTACACTGGTTACTGAATTACTTTTGAAGAGAAAGTAACAGCAATTTTATACAAATTCTTTAACAGCCTATAGAGAAAACACTTCCTAACTTACCTTAGAACCCTGATATTAAAACCAGACAAGAATATTATAAGAAAACTAATACAGAGCATCAATAACTCTCAGAAGAACCGATGCAAAAATCCTACATGACATATTGACCGAGTGCAGAGGGCAGGCTGTGTGCCCTTCTCTGAGTTCCTCCAGGATGCATAAAACTCTAGTTTTCAAGCTGTACCCAACCCTTAGTGCCTCCCTCTTACAAAGCAGCAGCTTGCCATGAGTTACTCCATTTGAACATAAATGCTGAGACAGACCAACTCCATACCTTGGTTTGTAAAAGTAAACAACTACCATCTATCTGCCCAGCACAACCATAAGTAACAAATTGATAAGATGTGATAACAAAAATGATCACCTGTGAATTTATCCAATTAAATCAGAAGCAGATGGATACATGGGCACATCAACCCTATCAGAACCAGGCCCATGAGCTCACTGGCTTACTAACCCCGCCAGAGTACCAAATAAAGCAACCTATTTAGTCTGAGACCCATAAAAGGAGGAACAGTTGCTACATGGACCTGGGTCATCTGGTCACTCACCACAAGCCTTATCCAGGAAAATTGCCACAGCAGTGAACCTATTTGTCCCCAGGCTTCAGCTCAACAGTTTCTCCTGCCCCTGATGACAAAGGACAGCCCACTCCAAACTGACATCTCAAGCGGACACTCTGAAATTGGTCTAGAACAAGTTCTATGCTGACAGCTACATTCTCTGACCAAGTTCTTCAGCTGGTTCATAATATTATCTGACTACCTACAATGACTTTGCATTCCTAGGTGCTTTCTGCTTTTGCTCAGTTCAGTCTCCTGAACCCGTGGCCACCTTAACCCCTTTTTAGCCCTTTAGTAACATACACATTTGCATATGTATATACGTGTAAGGTGTGATGTATGGCTTGAGTGTTACAGATATTAGAAATCAAGACTGGAATGGAATAAAGGAATTTGAGATTGCTGGCTCATGACTATCAGGTGACCATAAGTACTCGGTGAACTGCAACTATTGAAAGTGGGATAGCTTGTGAATTTAGTGCTAGTCAATAAATTCTGACATTGTGCAAAGACATAAATTTGTTTGGTCTATGTTAATGGCATTGCCCACTCAGGACACAGTGAATCCAAAACATATGAAAATGTAAAATACATCATGATGCAGTGGAATGTAGTACAAGCATATGAAATGGTGCTTCACCTCATTCTTAGTCATCAGGAAAATGCAAATTAGAATCATAGTGAGTCACACTCTTGTCTTTGTAAATTGCATTTCTAGGTATATTACTTTAAAATTAAGTTCATTAAAATTCTGTTTCCTTTAAAAATTTGTATGGTTGGTTGAAACAGGCTCATAAAAGAAGTGAGCAAGTTGGGTCAGCAAATTTTTTTTCTATTAAGTCCAAACGATAAATATTTTAAGCTTTGCAAGTCTTACATTCTTCATTGTGACTGTCAATTCTGCCACCATTCTAATTTAAAACGGCCAGATAAAAAGTAAACAAATGGATAAATAATAGCTGTTTCAATAAACAGGAAGCTTGACCTGTGTGTTACAGTTTGCCATCTGCTTTACTGAAGTATTATTCTGACATTTTTTTCAAGCTTCAGAGATCTTGCCCATTTTCTGATGGCTACTGAATTTATAAAAAATGAGAATTTTAGCTTTGATTTAATCACACTAAAGATTTGGTAGTGGGGATATTAGGGAGGCATACACTTTGTTTTGGCTACTTTACAAGATTGTCAAATCAGAAAGTCCTGGGTTGACTTTAAAGAAATATAATGCATACTACATTATTAATAATTCCTCATTTATGATAGCACATAAATCTGAATTGCTACACACCATAAATAAATCAAACCTTAGTAACTAAACTTCCACAGTTTGCCTCCCTTTGAAATTATTTTTCTTGTCTTCCCATTCCATATGTAATTTACTAACTCAAGCTTTGAATTTACCTGCTGGAAAAGATTGCTTCCTGGGGCTTGTATTATTAACTAAAGTAGGTTCTTTATTTCTATTATTCCAAATATTCTATTTATTCTTATTCATTCTGGAGCACAGCAGCCTTTAATCCTCTATTAATGGGGCAGACTGTGATATAGAAATATTTTAAGTTGAATGACAGAGTTTAAATTACACTTTACACCTCCTTACACTTTACACAACTGCCACCGTACTCTAACTCAGATCACCCTACTTTACCCTCAGAATGGAATGAAACATTGAACAAATAATAACTCAAAAGAGAGGTAGTTTTCTACATGTTAAAGTAAGCTCCCGGATGTACGTATTCCTTTCTTAATGCTGTTCCCCACAAAGCTCTGAAGCAGCACAACACTTTATGGCTCCCAGGGAACAAGGGATACATAGGAGTAGCGTAGTAGTAGGTTCACAGTGGAATATGGGGAAAGAAATCTTTGTTTTCTCTTAATAACTTCCAGTAAAATTGCGTTTTAATTATTCCTAAATCATAATTCATAAGTTAATGTGTAAAGTCAACTTGATTTGGAGTTCTTATTAAGGAAATTAAAATGCATAAAGTCATTTTGGTATTAACTTGGTTTGACTATAGTTGAGTAGGAAGTCAAATGAAAATGGCTACTCTGTGCTGGTACGTGAGTCAAAGGCAGCAGGGAAGAAGGAAAAGCATTTTCTAAATTAGATTACTAAGTCAGAATCCCTTGTGAAGCTCACGTGTTCCTCCACCACTGCGATGGTAAAAGAGTCATGGGTATTTGGGGCAGAAACTTCATCAACTCATTGTGATACATCGTACACAAAGAGTAGATAGGAGATATATTTTCTAAAAATAAATGACTAAATAAATGTGGTTTCTTTGATGATCTAATTTAAAACATGAGGTTCATGAAAAGGGGTGCCTGGTGGATTACCAGTCTGAGATTGACACTGTATTTAGAATCGGATGGTGGTGGAATTGGGGGTACCATAAAATAAGCGAGCCAGGTGACTATTCCAGAACTTTCTGATCATTTCTTTGGTATGTAGATTTTCTAAAAAATATATTTTATAACTTACTATGTCAAAGTACTTTCAGTAGTAGTTTCAGTACTTTCAATGTAGTTTTTCTTCACAGTAGCTATTTCTAATGGTGTAACTTTCATGTGACTATCAAAATCAAACCTTTAAAAGACTCCTACAATTACCAAAGGACCAGCTGAAAAAGTTACTAGAGTAATGTCGTATTATCAGAGAAAATTTAGGCATTAACCCCCTTACATTAAACCAAATATGTAATAAAATTGTCAGCTCCATTCTAAAAAAGGAGACTTTTATCATGAAGCATTAAAATCGTGTGAGTCTTTCTGGGAGGCAGGTCTGAAGTACAACCCCTGTTTATACCTCCCAGGAAATAGATATAAATGAAGATTAGCAAGTTCCTATCTAAAAGTAGTAAAATAAAATTTTGCTTTTTCTTAATATGATAATCATAATCTGTACTTATTGAATTGAGACATAAGTAGAAAAGTAATGTGACTTTCTGATACCCTGGTTCTGAAGAACTTACTAGATCATATTTATACTGGCGCATTCTTAATTAAACTAAAATCATTGAAGATAAAAAATGGTAAGTTCCCAATAAGAAAAGAATGCCGAATTGCTCGATAGTTTCAAAATTACCTAAAGACCAGCCTGGTAAATGGGTTTTCAAGAGAACTGAAACTCCATATTGCACGGTAAAATAACCTTGCCTGTAGATGTGAAAATAGGTATTAAAATTCTCAGCTTTCCCACACTCTTCTCAGTGTGCTAAGAGCAGTCCTTAGAAAGTTATTCAGCTTCATTTTTCTAAACGTTGAGCTTCTATCTCTTCTAATTTTTAGTGAGAAAGTTGAAGAACCAAAAGATTCAGTTAACAATCTGAAGAACCCAGAATCCGGTAATGAAGTTGAATTCAGAGGACCTGAAGTGTGAAGCTGGCTACCCCAATTCACAATGTAAACTCCTGGTTCTGGTTTCTGTGGTGGCAGATGGTCTCGCTTGTTTGTTTTCCAAGCACACACACTCATGACTAGATGAAATGAAATTGAAGCACTGGCACACACACAAAATTAATCCAAGGAAACTACTATTACTGTCTACCTTCTATGGTTTGAGGGAGACCACAGAGGCTAAGGAGAAACACTGTTTCTTCAGTGTGGCACTTAAAAGGGCAGAACGGTGCCAACATGATGATCAGTGCTCACCCAGAGGACAGTTCAGCAGAGGTGACACTTGTGCCTACTGCCTACTCTCACGCTACCTACTCCTCTCCCTCTCAATTTCTGCAGATGGAGAGGGGAAAGGCAAAGTTTTAGAAAATGTCAGCTGCTATCCTAGAGTTCAGAACAGTTCTGCATCATACAGTCCTGGCTTCTTCCTTAGGACACCAGCAGAAGTGCTGAACAGAGCCCTGTTGTGGGGGAATGGGAGGTGTTAGGGGAGAGGAAGGATCATGGCTTTAGAAGACAGAGTAATATTAGCAACATGATTTCTACCAATCGATGTTAATAATCTACTTAGCATAGGTGCTATTTTCAACTGAGTCAAACAGAAAAATACTTGAGTTGTAAACATCATAGTTACAACAACGGGACAGTTTAGAGAAAGGAAAAAATCACATGGCGTGTCACTGTTACTGACATTTATTGAAGATATTTCTTAAGCAGACAAACTATAAACAGCAGCCTCATTTTAAAAGATACAAAAGTGACTTTTTAAAAAGTTTACAAAAGAACATTTTATTAAATAACCACAATTAGTATGGAAATACACCTTAAAGGTTAAAAGAGTTAGAATTAAAAACTTGTACAAATGCTTACAATAAAATATTATTCTTCTGTGAGTTTTTTGACATTGCATGAAAACTCTGGAATAATTTATTACAAGACTGATCAGTGAACCCAATTAGAAACAATTATACCATAGCAAACAGAAAGGAATTACCTCGTCTTCGCCCATAACTCCTTGCTGCATGTAAACAAAGGACAAATTGTAAAATGTCAGAACTGAAAATAAGCCCACATACACAAATATCTGTGACATGAAAAAGCTACGTGGGCATTTGAAAAATAGTGGTATTTTGTTTTAAGGGCTGTGATAACGTCACAACATAACATTTGCATGCTGTTTTACCATTTACAAATCATTTTTATATGCATGTGTATATATGATAACTCTTATAAGTTAAAATCTGGACAGCTTAAAAGGGATAATTTTATTAAATAACCATTATTAACATCATCTGAAATATATAAAATTGAAATTAGCAGCAAATACATAATCCATCCTCATTCACATTTTAAGAATATTTGTTTCATCAAATCATAATAGTAATATACAACAATTTATAGTTACAGTATCCCAAATAATTTTCTCAATGAATGAAAGCAACTAGAATTAAATTCTTATTTTTCTTTGCAATGTCCAATGAACACCTTTTGAGATCTAATCTACATCATAGCAAGTAGTTGACTGAAAAGATATACCACTACTAAACTGATACTCTGAGAACCTGTACAGCTTAGATAGAATGCAAAATCTGTGTTCATGCTTCCTTGGTTAGAGAAAAGGTTAACGATCTATTAATGGTTAATAATTCTTTTTATTCTTTTGATATACTTTATAACATCAGCTAAGCATTTGTGTGTCTACCTCTGGAAAGAAAAGATTCAGAAACAAACTATTATTAGTATCATCACAGAAAGGCATTTCAGTCCAATACTAGCAATTTATATCATTTCTAAAGAGAAAAAATACTAAAATTTAAATTATACAAGTTTGATAAAAACCCCAACTTGACATTAAATAACTCTTCCTTCAAAATCTGAGTATGCAATGAGCATTTTATCCTAGAATTAATGTTATGAATGAAGTCAAGGCAATAAATCAAAAAATGACAGTTAAAAATTAACATCTGAATTCATGTTCATAGATATTTTGGGCCTGGGAAAATTCAATATTGAATAAAATGTAAAGATCACAAGAAAAAATTTCACTTCATTAAGTATATTCTCTTATAGAAATTTTACAAACTATAGTTTTTATTTTATACTAAGGTTTTAATGTAAAGAAATGTGACTATAAGTTGAGAATACTGCATTAGTTCTATAACAAAAAGTAGGAAAACAAACTTATTAACTCTTGGTCATTTACATTTGCAAGAAATAAGTCAATAAGTATAAGGTTCAGACCACAGCCTTTTAAATAAGCTAAGTTAATTTTCATTTTTATCATTCTAGAGTCTTTATTAAGCTATATAATCTACTCCAACTTAATTTATCCTTAAGCTCCTATGATCTCCAGGCCTATGAGCTATTTCATAGACCACCTGACCTACATGTTAGTTTAGGGTGAGAGTGAAAGGCACATAGCATTTATAATTTTTTAGGTCTTCTAAGACTTATAGAGGCCTTAAAAAATAGAGTTCCACAGCAATGGGAGATTATGAAAAATCAGATTCACAAAAGTAATTTTAATAGAGCAATCAAGGGTAGGCTGTCCAAGATTGAATTCTCTTAAATCTTAGTAGCTATATCAAGCCTGGAAATAGTCAACAGGCCCCAAAATCTTTACAGCATGTCTCAGGAGTTGGGCTTCCTGCTTATCCCTAGGCAGGGCCTAATGATGCTAATCCTTTATAAATGTGCTTTAGAAAATTTCATTCATGGAGATGGAGGGTCAGAGATTCATAAGCAAGTAAACTCTTCTCATTAAATTTCAAGTCAAATGCTTAATTATTTTGAAGCCTTAATGTAGCACATAATTCTTGACCTACCAAAAAAAATTAATGACCTCATAACGAGTTTATGTTCTTAACTGTTATGTTCTTAGCTGAGTCTACTCAAATCTAAAATACTGGAAATACATATAAATATTCAGAGCATCTTCAGTTTCATTGAATTCCTAGGCTTTAACAAAATTATTTAGAAAATCTCCAATTAGCTCATACTTGAAGAATTATAAAATTCTGTTAAAAGCTACTCGATTTTTCCCCCAGATAACTTTCAGATTCCAAGTTTCTATATTACCAAAAGTAAAACTGACTACAAATGAAGCTAAACCATGTGAAGTATTTCCTATTCCCTGTCATGCACATAACCAATCTGCCACCATCACATTAAACAACAGTGTTTACACTCGCTTTTCTACCAATTTTTCTACATGAATTCTGGGGGTATATTCCACTGTTGCTCCAAATCAGAACTGTCAAAAGGCCTCAGTAAGAAAAGAAAAGTATAAGTGATTATTATGTCTTTTAAAAAGGTTTCTCTAAACAATCTGCTCATCCAATTCAGAATATTTTTTAGGGCAAAAAAGGGAGAAATTTGTTGTTTAAAATTTATATTTAAATCAAATTTCATGTACATATAGATTCCATTAAATGTTTATAAAAAGTCACCTCATACAAAAAAACGAGCACTGGCTATTTTATATACACATATGTACATTTCATATATACTTACACATGCATGTCAAAAAGTATATTATTGATATGTGTACTTCTTTATTTAAAGGTAGTAAGGAGGCTCTGAGAAAAGCTTGAAGACCTAGCCTATAAGAAGTGACTTTACAATTTGATCCTGGGTTCTCAATAATCTTATTTAATTAGGTTCTTACCCACAACTATAAAAAAATAAATAGAATGATTTCAACATTCTATTTAGGGACTTTGTGCCTTAAGTACTGGCTCTCAGCTAAAGCAGTGGCAGCTCTGGATTACTGCAGCTGGAAGAAGGAATATGTAAGATATGCAAAATTAACTTGAAATAGAGGAGAAAATTCTCTTATGAGAAACTAATTTTTATTTCTTCAACTTGAAAAAGTCAAAACTAGGAAGAGAAACATTCACCTCCAAATCATATTAATCTTTTTGAACATCCAAAACAAATTTGCTATTCTCCTTTCTCACCAGCATGACAAAGAATTAATGGCTACTCCAGATTCCCATTGTCATGACTTAATATAATATATTTGGAGCACCTGCCTTCAGAAATGTAGTTTTATTTCTAAGTAAATTTTCTTAATTAAAAGATATATATAATTTCTTTCCTCCCAAAAAGCACTGCAAACTCTTGATCACATATATGGCTGGACTTGCATAATCAATGCAATTTAAATTTCAAACTAGTTTGCTGATTTCATCCCACACTCATACTTCTGCTCTTCTTGTGCCCCTTTAGAAAATACGGTGCCATTAAAAATGTAAGTAACTTCACTTGAGAGATATGGGGCAAGTACAACGCAATGCCAAGGGGGACAGTACTTGAAGCTATGCCATCTTGAATTGTCCCTACTCCTGGGAACAACAGAGATTCTGGTGTTCACTGTTTTACTACTGATGTCTCTAAGTGTAGGACTCATATACTTAGAATTATCAACATTCAGGCTATCATTCTAACTTCAGTTTTGGACAATCTGTACATTTCTATAAATGTGGTTCCCCAAATTGCTGAATGGTAAATGAGGACTCTTCTATAATATGCCAATTACTCATTGGTGGTAGTCTCCAATGGTCAAGTCACCTTGATTTCAGCTTGATTTGAGGAACAAAGAAGAAGCAGAAGTCTGTTTGCAGTTTTATTTATTCATGGTATTTTTATTCACTATTCTACCAATGTTTTTTTGCAAAGTTTGGCAATTTTTTTAATCTAGGCGTTTTCATGATACATAGGTAGTGATATTATAACTCTTTTAAAAATACATCTGAGTTAATAAAATCTGAGAGTCAAACACTTTCCAGAGGCACTTCATAGTTTTTGAGCATGATCAACTTTCTAAAATTAATCCTATCCCTGAGAATTACTTACTGAGCTACTTAAAAGTTTAACAGTAAATCGGTATGGTGGTGCACCGGTAATCCCAGCAATTTAGGAGGCTCAGGCAGGAGGATCACAAGTTTAAGGCCAACCTCAGCAATTTAGTGAGGCCCCTAAACAACTTAGCAAGACCTTATCACAAAAGAAAAAAATAAAAAAGTGCTGGAGATGTGGCTTAGTAGTTAAGGGCCCTAGGTTCAATCCCTAGGACAAAAAAAAAAAGTTTAAATAAAAAGCTTAAATATAATTGCTAATTAACTAATAAGGCAGAATCATAAAACCTTTATAATGTTTGCCATATCCTAACAAATGCACTATTACTTATAAGTTATTGTTTTTTATTAAAGGGATTCAAACATAACATCATTGTGACATCACAGATGATCTGTCAGTTCTGTATTTCCTAAGCCATGTTATTTAACTACAACAGTAATGAATTTGTTTTAATTGGTGCATTATGGAAACTAATCTTACATATCTCAAGAAGCTAGGGTTACGCATTTTTTTCATCTTTAAGGGTACCACATTTTGAGAAATCTGTTTTTAAGAATTATTTTGTATTTATTGATCCAAAGTTTGTCCCTATGTATCATCTTCTACCAAATGTTCAAGTTTAGCTTTTTGGAATAACATAAAATAAGATTTGTTTGTTATATATGGTATCCTTCAATTAGTTTAAAGTATTAATGTATCTTATTTTACTTTTTTGTATTCTCCAAGACAGACATACTCAGCTCCTATTCACAGGACACAATTTCCACTCTTTCAAAGTCATTGTCACTGTTCTACATCACCCGCTACCTCCAGCTAACATTTACTTTCAGGAATTATTCTAAATGCTTCTAATGAATGAATTTACTCACTCCTCTAAATAATTCCCCTGAGGCAGGTAGTATGCTATCTCCATTTTAGATATGCAGAAACTAAATCAAAGTAAGGAAAGCGGTTCAAGGTAACATAGTTAGGAAAAGCAAACTAGCTTTAGAGTCTGTGATATCAACCATTATAAGCTACTGTTAGGCTGCTACAAAAAGAAAAAAACTGTTCAGACAAAATTTATTACTAAATACTGATTTTTGGAAGTCAACACTTTTAAGCTATGCTTATTTGGTAAACGATACAACTTACTGAATCAATTGCCCTAAAAGTAAGTTAAATCTATGAAACACTAAAAAAAACTTCTAATAATTTAAAAAGCCATCCTCTGTACATGAGATGCCACGTTTTCTTTAATCAGCTAACAGTAGTTCATAAATATTTAGTGCAGGCAAAGCCTTGAACCAACAGCATTTATTTCCAGGGAAGATAATATGCTAATAGAGCTGAATCATATGCAGTTAAAAAGTAGCTCAAGAAAAATTTCCCCATTCCTTTGCTAGTTCTCTTTTCAGTGCTAAATTATTACTATTTAATACTTCCTTACCCTATGAATATACCCAAGTATGTGATTCTTGCTTCACCTCTTTACTAGGGATCCAAAATAAGTAAAAGAATTTTTTTCTTTTTGGATCAAATTGTCTCTTCCTGACCTAAATACATCGTGATGTCCTAGTTCCACTGTCCTTTATTTTTCCCTTAGTTCCTTGCCAAAAAAATTTCCAAATTTCTAGGTTGACTTCCTGCACTAAGTGTGCATTGTAGCTCCAAATGGCAAACCACAAAGAATGCTTAATTTAAAAAAAAAGCAGATTTATACACAAGATGTAAATCTTGCTTCAAATTGAATATTGTTGTATTTTCTATGTGATATACAGGCTTTTGGCAACTAAATCATCAATAGCTAAATAAAGTTTAGTGCAACAAAAATGTAAGTTGTAAAACCAGTGTGCCTACTAAGCTTACACAAATTTTATTGTGATCATTCTAGCTTACTATTTCATTCAGTATTCTAAAGTACTTGTCTTTCAAATGGGTTTTAACAGAATATGAAATATATGCAAATTCAAACTTTTTAACAGAATTGCTTATCAGAAGTTAAAAAAGAAATGTGAGCAATCTTTATTGACCATACGGAATGCAGATCAATATATATGATTTATTATTACCTAAACCGATCATTATTTTATAAATCAAGCAAAGGGAATAATAAAAAAACAAGCTATTTTCAGTTGTGCAAACTCAGCTACAGTGTTATCCTTTTTAGTCACGATTAGAGTGAGAGACCAGCTAACCAGGAATACATAAGTCCTTAAATGCGATTTATAGAACCCTTTTTGTCAGAGTCCCTGTGTTCAGACCACACAGACTCAGCTACTGTGTGGCAGACCACTCGACATGAAGTCAAATGTTAAACGGAACAACCAATCAGCCTCCCTTACACTCTGTTTCTTCATTTTTTCCTCTCATTCCAAAATCCTATCTACCCTGACCATCTCCTGGGTAGCATGGAATTTCTTTGTTTTTCTGTCACTATTACTGTCTGACTTAATATTAGTTCACATGGCCTAGTTTTACATTGACCTTATTTTCAGTCTTTGTTCCTCAACTTCATTGTCACCTTATTTCAACAAAACTTTATTGAAATGTAAGAGTCAAGTCATCCTAATGCTATTTTTAAAGAAACAGCTATTTCTACTTTTTCTACTCCATTTCCTCTCCCCACTCACCTATTGTGAAGGATATTTAATTCTCCATCCCTATTCCTACAATATGGCTATGCTAAGTACTGTGAATCTGTAAATACATTAATGTTTGTTCAACTCTAGAAAGATAATAACTATAATCAAAGCTTATTCTGATCCTAACTGAACTTCACTAAATTTTCTAGTTAGAATCAATTAATTAGTATGATTGTTACATTTACAGAAACAGCGGTCTATTCTTTCAATATAAACACAAGTACTTAGGCTAAGAAACAAGTTCTATGTATTTCACAAAATTTATCTCATTTAATTCTTGTAATAAACCTGGAGACTGTTTCCATTTTAGAGCTGGAAAAGGTAGGGTCACAGTTACTTGCCAAAGGTCATAACTTAAACTGTAAAGCCAGTTTAAATCAGTTAAAAAAAGGACTGCCCCAAAGTTTATGACCATTAAATTATCTTGTTACTCTGCAGCCAGAATATCCTAATTCTTTCTGTATAGAAATACCTATAGCTTATTTTTGTTTTTGATAGAGGGTTTTGCTGAGTTGCCTATTCTGGTCTCAAAGTGACCAGGTCTAAAGACCCTCCTTCCTGCCTAAACATCCTGAGTAGCTGGAATTACAGGTGTGCACCACTGTGCCCAGCTTTAGCTTTATTTTCAAACTTATAAAATGATTAAATTGTGTGTATGGGGGATATTTAAAAGAAACGTGAATGTATTTATCTTCATTTATATAAACCAATTGAAAACAAAAATTTTTTTATAAAACTTACCATTTAACATCAACAGATTGTCAGTTCCTGGATGTGGATAGCTCAATCGACCTTTAAAAAGAGAGGGGGAAAAAGCAATTTGAATATTATGCAATATTTGAAAAGCTTAAAATTAAAAAATGGTAGGGATGGTGGTAAGGATGAAATACTATTTAGCACTGTATATTTCTTAAGAACTAAAAAGGATAATCTTTAATTCAAAGTACACTAAGTTATCTTTGAATTGAAAACAAAATGAAAAAGTTAGCCTTACTTCCTAGATTGTAGATCACAATGTGATTGAGACAATGACACTGAAGTTTGTTTTTCTGAATGTAAAAATAATGTAGATGTCCTAGTTGTGCAAACTTAATACGGAATGTGAATTTATGAAATCTTTTGAAAGTTGTTTACAATTTTCTCTGAACAGATCTCTCATGCCAAAAAGAAAACTCGGAGGGATTTATATTTCTAAGGAAAAAATGACTAAGATGTAAAAAATAAGCAAGAAAAAAAACTCATCACAACTTGTTATTTAGTTCAATGTAGTTTTACAATTATATTTAAATAACCATAGTAAAAAAATCAAGTTTATTATTGGAAATGTTGCTTGTTTAGGTTTAAAAATAAAACATGAGAAATATGAGTGTTTATGAGCAAGGCAGCAAAACATTGCCTTCGAGTCATCTCTCATTCATGACTTTTGCATTTACTAACTGCAGAAGGGACAAGAGCACTACATAATGCTATGAAAATAAATGGTATGTACAAAACATACCTCGGTTTACCCAGGATTTTTATACCATAAGAGTTGCTTGACTAAATATTGATACCAAAGATGATCAATATTATCAGTCCATTAAAATATAAAACTTTTCTCTGATGTCAGAATCTCTGACAAACTATTAAAAATGTGTACTAAGATCCCTTCACAAAACTGTTAAAAATTCGTCCATTTAGAAAAGACTCTATGACAGCATGTAATTCAGTGCCACCAGAAGGATGGCCAATATACACCTAAATGTAACATAAGCAAAGAGTAGAGACAGACTGCATCCACCTTCACCAACTCTGCAAGTGCCGTAAGGGGTCTTCAGCACATGCAAATATCCTGTACAAGACAGAGACTGCCCGTTGGCTTTTAATTATAAAGTTAATTTGACCATCTATTAATGGAAGAATGAATAGCAGAAAATCCAATTTGGGCATGAGAATATATATATGAAAGGTTATGCTGCAGAGACCACCTATGGTGATCCACAGTGACCAACCAGTTCCTGGGATCCTGCAGCCAGGATTTCATGCTGGCCGCATGGAGCCACAGACAGGAGTTTGTTAGAGAAAGTGAGGTAAGCACAGGCACTGAACAGCCTTCTTAAGGGAGAACCTTGTAGCTCTTATGTAGTATGGGTTTTGTCAAGGGTTTGGTTGTAGTATGGGTTTTGTCAAGGGTTTGGTTCCTTTGTTTTTTGCCTTAGTTTTTCACACTCCCTTTAAGTGGTTTATTACCCTTGAGTAGCCCTCAGCAAATTTTCTTGTGAGGGTCTTTATGACCTGGTCACAAGACCTCTGAGGACCTGGTCGCAAGAGATAGTTGTTGACTGCAGTCTTGAAACAATAATTCCCTTCAGGGGCTATTAACTATGGCCGGGGAGTGTTTGACATACCAGTGCCCATTTTCCAAATGCTTGTCAGTTTGACCAAGTTTTCTGTTGTCCCCACCCTTAGACTTCTGGCCTCTCCTTGATGTAGCATGTCTGATGTCCTCCTGCTACCCACCTGCTCACGGCTAACATTTATCTACCTGCCCTACAGAGACACACGCAATCTTCATTTGAGCTGACTTAACTATGGTTCATTTCTGTTTCAGACTCAACACAGTTAAACAAAATTTGTCTTATTTTTCCTTAAAAGGATAAAATACTGAGCTGGAGAGGAGGCTCTATGGTTAAGGCGCTTGCCTGGCATGCGTGAGGACACAGGTTTGAACACCAGTACCACATACATAAATGTTGGAGCAATGAAGGCCAGATGAAAAACTAAATAAAGTTGTTTCTCTCTCACTGTCCCTCTCTATTAAAAAATAGGACAATATACTACCTCTCACTGACAGTTAAGTTTCATGAAAGAAAATGTTAGTTAACAAAATGACGAAGTTATCATCCTTTAAAAACCATAATTAAGTTTATTGTTCTGATACTTTAATATAGAGTGAGAAATTTGTAGAAAAGATACAAAATAAAAATAAGAAACATCTTTCTGAAACTGGATTTCAATAACATGGCACATTATTCTGAAGTACCGCAGCTTATTTTGGAAATAAGACTATTTCTAAATATCTCCCTGCGCATGACCAAATTTAGAGAATAAGGCCATGAAAAAAAAATTTCTGACTTGAGGTTTAAAATAAAAAAGCTCCTAAAAAAGTGGTGACCTGTTTTGTTGTTCAGTGTAACAAGTTAATGAAGTATTCTGTGTTGACAATATGTAAGATGTGGACGCTAATATGAATAAGACAGTGTCTTATGATATGGTAGAAGAGAAAGACAAATATACAACTGAATAAAATCTGCCAGGTGCCAAAACAGTACAGTATGTTACAAAACAAAATCAAACAATACACAAAGACATATTTAACCAAAACTAGTAACTCAGGCAAGACTTCCTGGAAAAATAAAGTAAGCAAAGCTTTTTCCTGACGCCTGATTCCATCCTGAAAGACAGGTAACTTTTAATTGCTACATATTTTTTTTCTAACAGGTTCACTGTTCACTTTAAGTATGCCAAGATAGAGTGGTAACAATATAGTTTCACTGTTCATATCTGTTGATACGTTAGCATTTAATAGACCTAAAAAAGACACCAAATATGGAAAGTTCAAAAGAAAACTACCTATTTGCAAATGAACATATGTTTATATATACATTCTGAAAGATTACTGCTCACCACACAGAAAAAAATCTCAATGTCACTAATAAAATACTCCAAAATGAAATAAGCAAATTTAGACTCATTTTAAAATATCCAATCACTTTACCTCTACCACAGTGAAAATATTAATATATCTTTAGAAGTTGATTTCTACAATTATGTTTTACTCAGGACATTATGGAAACTACTTTCACTCAGATTCCAGACAAACTGATACTACTTGAAAATTTACTACGTTCAGGTACTTTTCTAGGTTCTTCACAACCACTGAATCCTGACAACCATTCCATGGGTGTGCGACTACTGTCCTACCATTTTAACATGAAGACACTGTGTCACAAAAGGTTCAATTATTTGCCCAAGGTTATAGCCCACTGGTAAGCAGCACTGGCAGGATTTGAACCTCTGCAGCTTGTCTTGATACTCTATAATCACTACCTAATTGCTGAATTCCTATTGCTAACATTTAAAATAGAAAAACACAAAGGACAAAGTCATCTATCAAAAATTCACAATGATTATACAGAATAAAACAAACTTTAACATGGAAAAGACTGGAAAAAAACCACATTGCTATAAACTAATTTCTCCCACATTGCCTGAAGTCCTCTGGAGGCAGACTGACAGTTACACATGAATGCCTGTCTATTCCTGTCAATAATAGGACTCCTGGTGTTGGACAGGCATAGAGCTCTCCAGAGTAAAACGCTACATTTCTCAGCCTTCCTTGCAATTAAGTGTGATTATGTATGTAAGATTTGGTCAGTGGGATATTAAAGGAGAAGTGGTTTGTGGAATTTCTGGAAAATATCCTTAGAAGGCCTTCCTTTATTTACTTTTCACTGCTTTCTAGAAGGAAGGTATGATGGCTAACTTGAAGAAGCCATATCAGATTAGGAAACAGAAACTCATGCTGGCCCAGGATGTCCCACCTAGAATATGAATTATCCATTAGTCTGGTATATCCACACTATAAATGCTACCCATGTGCTTGTCACTTAGTAGTTTTGTCAGTCACCAGATTGACAATCATGACATTGCAATGCTCTTGTATAGAGTTTAATACTATCTAAGGTTTTAGGCATCCTCTGGGGATTGTAAAAGATAAGGGGTACTACTGACTATGTGAAAAATGCACTCCAAAGCCTCATCATGATGAGAAAACTGCTAGAAAATGTCATGCATTCTGCCAGAACTTTTAACAAAAGAGTAAACACACCCAAGAAGCCAAATAATACTTTTGCAATCGTTTAATTTTGGAAAATGCACAATCTTTTATATATATATATATACACGCAAACACACACACACACACACACACATATATATAGACATTTATGTCTGATTTATGTCTGTTATGGGGGAAAGATAAAAAGGTAAAAGAGTCAACAGACTGGGGTGTCAGTGATGTGGGGGGGTAGTTCTGGATTAGGATCAGGGCATATCACATTGTTACTGCTTATGCATTTATGATTATACAACAACACAACTCCTCAATAAAATAAAAAAATAAACATTTAAGTCACATAACTTAAAGATCCTGGATTAGAAATAATATTAATTTAAAAAAGAAGCAGCATATCATAGTGGTTAAAGCACAAACTGGAGAACTATGAAGTTTCACTTAACAGCAATTGCAACTTGGGCAATAATTGGTAAGAATAAGTTACAGTAGCCCAAGTATAAAATAAGGGTTAATAAATCATAAGTATGATATGTGATAAACTGTATAGATATATTAAACATAAACATATCTTTACACCCTTAAGTGAAGACAGCCATCTTTCTCATGTGCTTTAAATGAAGCACTGCTCTCACAGGTTTGGTATACTCTTGCAACATTTTTTTTCATCATCTATTTCACCTTTACTTCTAAATCCAATCAGGGAAAAAATGGTTCATACAAAGTCTGGTAAAATCCACTTCAAATGTGGTCATTACCAACCTTGAATAACTCCAATTTCTGCTCAGATCCAAGGGGCAGGACAGTCATTCCTGACCTCACTCCCAAATCTCAATGCATGCCTCATAAAAGCCTAAGAATAAGATCATACAAATGTAGAAAAGACCCTTAGATCCAAAGTACCAGCTCCCAAGAAAGCAACAGAATCATTCCTCACCTACCTCTAAAATAAGCCATTAATCTGCTTTAGATTCAAATGACATTAATCTAGTTAACTACTAAATCAGGATCCTATTATTATTTTCACCCAAAGAATATTTACACATTTTTCAGACTTTTATCCAATCAATGTAAATATACTAAGAAACACCAAGGAACACAACACCAAAACATTTTGTTTCAAGTAAAGTATAATTCCAAAAGAAACACAATAACAAAAGAACAAACTTAAATCATTAACTGTCTAGTAAGATAATGTATTATCATATAGTTACCACAATAAAACCAATATGAACTCATATTTAAACCAGGTTGAACTAATAGTTGCAGAAAGGGTTTTAAATGGAAATAATACTGATAGTTTTAAAAATAACAAATGATCAAACATTGGCAGTGGCAACAATGAATTGGCATAAAACTTAAAAATAAGTTTACAATTTAAAAGAGTGCAAGAGTATACCCACATGATTACTGTTTCCCACTTTGAGTGGACAATAAATTGCAACAAATATTTAACATGGTATTATAAAATATTGCATTTAATGATTTTTCCCAACTAGTGTCTAAAGTTAAGTGTTCTGAGAACACTTAAGGCAGTCTAGGCTAAAATACAAGTTTTGGCAGGCTATGTGTACTAAATGCATTTATAACTTATAATATTTTTAATTTATTATAATCTGAGGAGCATGTGTACATACCTAGAGATTCAAAAATAAATGTACTAAGTTTACGCTATGGAAATGAACACAGAAAAAGTTCATTGGATTTTATTTCATCTTAAAAATACCTAAGTGTTCAATTGTAGTTAGTAGAAAGGTTATACAAATTACATTATAGGCATGGATATTATATGTGATTATTTGTAAAAGTTCTAAACAAATATTTATGAAGAAAAATGAATTATTAAGGAAGCTTATTTACTTATTCAACTAATAGTTTATTGAACTGTTCCTATTATGAAATATGCTGATTCAAAGTAAAGGAAAAACAGAAATGGTCATTGTTTCCCTACAACTCTCATTTGAAAGATACATAATAAAAACAAATTCTAACAAATTAATGTATCTTAAATGATAAATAAGTCTGATTAAAAAGGAATGATTCTATAAAAAATCTTTAACACAACATAATCCGCTTGAGTCCTCACTGAGAAATCACACATTGCCTAAGGATTACAGAGATTTCCAACTGACCGTGGAGGAATAAACACATGTGCTCACTACTCTTGCTTTCCGAAATCTCCAAAAGGAGTTAAAGTTTTAAAGAGGGAGTAGGATCACAGGACCATGGTAACACATTTTGGGAAGCTGTGAATATAAATGGTTAAGTGGTAATTGACTTTGTAGACCAGAAATCACTAAAAACACAAACATAAAGCAGCGTATATTCGGGAAAAGCCATCAAGAAACAGGCCATTGGGACTGGAGAAGTGACTCAGCAGTTATGTGCTTGCCTGTCATGAGCGATGATGAGGGTTTGAACCCTAGCACCATGTACGCAACAAAGTGTTAGAGCAATGAAGTACACATGAAAAACTAAATAAAATTGATTCTCTCTTTCTTTCACTGTCCCTCTCTCTTTTTAAAAAACAAAAACAAAACAAAGAAAGAAAAAAGCCTTTTACTGCAGCAGACACCTGGAGATGTTCAGATACAAGGTACTGTGGCTATCGCTGAGGTAGATTGTAGGGTGGAAACAGGAAAGCAGTAAAGTTGATCACTGCTTGTTAACTTTTAAAATAACCCAAGAAACAATCAACTTTTTGGCTCTTCTAAAAGGGCCAGCAGCTAGGCCTGTCGTTTCTAGTCAGAAGACAGAATATACACACCCAGGTCACTCTGACAACGACAGATCCAGAGACAGACAATCTTAGGGTCTCACCTGATTAACTTACTGCAGTGATTACTAGTTAATAAACCAACTATATACACAGAGCTTCCAATCCTCATTTTTGTATTTTTCTCAATAAATAAGCAAAATTAAGGAGGCAGGCAGGCACCTATGCACCCCAAGACTCACATTGCATTACTTTGAAACTTCAGAACCACAGGCATGAAAAGATCCTAAAAGTTCTCAGAAAAAAAGAAAATTAAAAAACAAGACATTCATATAAACAAACAGGTTTCAGAATAGCATCATTATGTTAGCAACCCTGAAGTTACAAGAAAATTAATCAATGCTTTTCAAACTTCTAAATTTGTAATATATAATTCCATACTTGTCTATCTTCTCTTATAGATGTAATAAATGCTTTCATTCATATAAGGGCGCAAAATTTATGTCCTATCATCAGGAAGACACTGGAAGACAAGTCCAACAAAAGGGAGGGATGAACCATTAAGAAAAGAACATGGAGATCAGACCAGGATTCCACACGAAAAAGTGATTCCGGGACACGGAAGTTCCCAAATGGCAGCCACAGAGGGGGAGTGAGAGGATGCCTCCAGAAGCAGGGAAAATGTCAATGTGAATGATGATCTGCATGCACTGAGAGAGCCCGGCCACTCCACAGATTTACCCCATTCTGGGGTAAATTAGTGATGAGTATTTAGAAAACTAAGCAAACCAACCAGAAAGCTTATGACTAATTTCAGGAAAAACAGATATATGAAAAAGAAAATGGTATACAATAGTACAAAATATACAAGGTTCATTTATAAATGTTATTTGCAATTTTTTTGGAAATGCAATCTGTGAGTTAAACAAAAGTGCTTTTATAATAATTTTGAGAGAGCAGAGTAAGGGGAATTATTGGGGATGGGTAATTCACAGTAGGCATCAACACAAGGTACCTAAAATACAGAAGCATATTATTTACAAATAATTACATGAAAAAAGAGGTTAAAAAAAGGGTTCACAGTGGCTACCTCTAAGAAACAGTAATCAGAATTGGATAAAGGAGGATGAGGGAGAACACTTTTATTGATTTATTTTTTAATATAAGCTTTGTGGAACTATTTAACTTTTAAATCTATACACATTTTTTAAAACTAATTTTAAAAACAGGCTGGAGAAAGGGTAAAGAATTGAAAATATTTCAAGACACAGAAAAATATCGGAAAAAATATACATAAAAATACTGATTTTGGTTATTTTGGTTTGCAGGACTACCACAGATTTTAAAATTTATTTTGTTCTTGTGTCTCCAAGTGTCTTTTTAACGTATAAAAACTCTTTGGGTAATAAGAAAACAAATGTTTTAAAAAGGATTAAACGCTACACTTTAAAGATTCTCAGATATTCTTTTCAAATATTTTAAGCAGCTAAAATTCATAAGGCTCATCATCCTGAGGACTTGCTTTTATCACTACAAGTTACATCTAAGGAAAATTATTTTGTTGTTTTATTTTCCATTTGAAGATAAGAGAGATAAACACACGCCTGAAATCATGTGAAAGATGTGTTGTGAAGAACTGACTTGCAGTAAACACGTGTTATGAATTGTCATTTTAAGAAAACTCATAGTAGATTATGTCTAATAGATTTTAGCTTTTAAAAACAAAATTGCAGCTTTTTATAATTTAAATGTACAGCAATCTAAATATTCAGATGCCTGAAAAAAGTGGCCTTACTACATTCTAAAATTTACTAATATTGTTGCTAAAAAAATCTCTACTTGTGATACTATAATTGAAATAAGAATGTCTTCAATTTTCATAATTTCCTTTTAGTCTATAGATATTCTAACTGATGACAAAAGCTTATAAACTTCACTTTAGGATGAACTTAATTCTGAATAGCTGGAGGGTTAAGTACCAAGATTCCATGAATACTACAAAAGTAATCATCTCAATACTGAAATACATTTAACAAAATGCAGACAGGCCCTATTTAAATTCAATTCATTTTAAAGTTAAAGATTTTTTATTCTTATTTTGATAAGGCTAGTAATTATAGGAAGAACAAAAATCAATGGAGTAAAGAGGAAAGAATATGTAAATTTCACTACTATTTGTAAACTAAATGGAAATATTTATTTTTCATTTTGAGACAGGGTCACGCTAAGTTACTTAAGGCCTTGATAAGTTGCTGAGGCTGGCTCAGAACTTGCAATCTGCCTGCCTCAGCCTCCTGAGCCGCTGGGATTACATGTGTGTACCATGTCCACCCAGTAAAACATTCTATTTAAAAACAAAGTAATTCTTTGTTTTTAAATAGATTTATAAAATTTATTCTTTTAAAAAAAAAAAACAAAACAAAGAAAGAAAAAAGCCTTTTACTGCAGCAGACACCTGGAGATGTTCTTCCTCAATTACTTTTTTAAAGGGACACTGAAGTACAGGTTAAAATGCTTTGAACCGGAAGTGGTTTAGGTTTTGGAATTTTGTTGTTGTTCTTGCATTTTGGAATATTTGCATATGCCAAAACCAGTTCTCTTGGAGATGGAATTCAAGTCTAAATAAAAAATTCATTTTATATTTCATATACACTTCATACACACAGTCTGAAGGCAATTTTATACAATAATTTTAGTGGGTCTATATTGTAACTGCAACATGTCATTAGATCAGATATGCGATTTTCCACTTGGTACTTTGGAGCACTTTGAATTCTGGATTTTTGGATTACTGATTACAAATGCTCAACCTGTATATGGGATTTTATTCTACAACTTTTTTTTGGCAATTGTGAAAATTCTGACTCCAAGAAACAGGTGGCTGAAGAAAATCAAACTTGGTTTTGAGAAATCCCTGTCTGTAGGAGGGAATAAGGCACAGGCTTACAAAAGCAGTCAATATAACTGCTTTATACCATTGATATTTATTTTGTACTTCACTGTATTTAAATTAAGGTATTAAACCTTCATAGTATTTTTATAGATTTCTTTGCCCTTGCTCTACTATACCAGCTTCTCTTTACATAATGTGTAATGCACAATCTCTAGGAGGAGGCTCTGAAGCCTGTGTGGTTATCAGTTGTTGAAGTTTGAGAACCTCTGTCCAGCTCAAAAGTTTTTAAGCCATAAATTACAAGTTTTCAGAAAGAGACTTAGAAATTTATGCAGATTATTTTGTGACCTGTACTTTCATCTTACATGCCCAATGAAGAGAAACAGAAAAAAAAATAGAAGAAATGCAGCAAGAATTTGGTAATACACAACCACACAAAATCTTAGGTTATGATTTCTCACATTCTCAGGACTTAGTGTCCCAAAAACAAGCACAGGTTCTTACTTCAAGAGTCTAAAATACAGGATTTAGCAATCAGTACTTAATAAAAAGACACTAGATATACAAAGACTTGTGGTAAATGGAATGCTTCAAAGCACCCTCTTCTGAACGTTTGTTGACATAAGATCACATTCTAAATCCTTTTTTCTGAGTTTCCTTTAATTGTTCAGGAAACATGGGTAAAGACATTATGATCTGCTGAGACAGATCTTCTCAAAAACTGTTATAAAACTCTATTTCTTTGTATAGTTTTTAAATAAACTTTAATGAGCTGAAATTAAAACTTTTTTGTCCTTATATTTTAGGGGAGGACTTAAGCAATTTTTGGTAAAAATGCTCACCCAGTAGGACCTTTTAATAAAGTGTTGGGGGCAAGAGGGAAGAGAACTTAACAATGCTCTGTTTTGTTCTTTTGTTTAAAAGGGAATGAACTGATTGACACATAAAAAGATCACAATTTATTTTAAATAGGTATGAAAATATAAAATTGCAAAATTATAAATTGTAGTTGGCAAAATGTGATTTTTTTTTTACTATTAAGAGTCCATGCTTACTTTTCCTTTGAAAAGAAAAAATTTTGCCAACAATCAAGCCAGTTCACTAGAAAATAGGATGTTAAAGAGAAATCACTGCAGAAAAAGCAAAGCAAATGGGTTAATGCCACTCACACTAAGGAAAGCACTTTCCAGTGTTAGTGTGTTCAATCCAGTGCAAAAGACAGTGCTGACTGAGCAGGGTTACCCCTAATCAGCATCAGGGAGCCCTAAACAGGCTAAGCCAGCACTAGCTGCCCTCAGGTCCTCGATGTGAGATCTCATCCATGCTTTTGTGCATGCTTGTTCCTTTGTCTGGCTGACATTTCCCCCCAATATTTTTCCATCATTGTGCTGGTCAGGCTTCAGTTTTCAGCTTCCTTTACTGTAATCTAAATCAGGTACTTCTACTTATCACCTTCCAAGCACTGCATCACCTCCTCCCATGTATTTCTAGGACTTTGTTCTGTTTGTGTAACATCTGTCACTTCCCCAGTAGGCTATAATTCGCTAAGGGCAGAGACCATGTCTGCTTTATGCAAAAGTTCATTCAGAGCTCCATCTGTGGCTGTACATCTCCAACAACTTAGACCCTTCCTACCTCCAATGCTAGACCATACATACCTTAATAATAAACAACTGGGGTTCCCTACTGACATGTAAAAATGACTGGGGTGTAGGAAAATGAAAATAAACTGAAGAGAAGCATTTGGGTGTAAGAGGGAACGAGAAGGTGTTTCCATTAGTACACTCACTCAGTTCTCAGGCCTGTAATCTGCTACCCTTTCCGTATTCTAGAGATCTACTTGAATGTCATCTTTCCTGTCGACACAAACGCTCACCTTGACAAATTTCTCTTTTCTCTTAGGCTTAGAGTGGAATCAAATGCAATTTTACAGCTCTTTTACCTCTGCAGTAACCAGCCTCCATGATGTTGCCCGCTTGTTCCTTGCCTTCTAGCAGAGCTGGCCTGTGCAGTTACCAGAACATGGTGTAAATGATGTAAGACTTGAGGTTAGGTCACGGAAGACACTGAGGCACGTGCATTGAGCTCTATCATTCACTCTGAAGGACACCAGCAACCATACTGTAAGAAAACGTCACCAGTCCAGTGGAATAGTCCCAATGGCAGTGAACTGAGTTCCTCTACCAACAGTGTATACCAATTTGCCAGCTATATGAATGTTCCATCTTGGAAGGGAATCTTCCAACCCAATGAAGCCCACAGTCAGGCCCAGGCAATTTGATTTCTACCTCAAGAGAGATCCTCAGTCAGAACTAATCAGTCAAACTGCTTCTAAATTCTAACCTAAAGAAATTGTGTGAGACAACAAATGCATATTGTCATGTTTAATGGTTAAGTTTTGGAGTAATTTATTTTGCAGCAATAGATAATATAATTTCTCATTATTCAAGTCCAGTTTTCTAGAAGTTTCTACCATTAATGTAAAGAAGAAACATCTAAAAATTACCTGCCTACTTCCTTCTTTTCCATTAGATATCATGGGGAAGATGAGGAAAATGATGTGTTTTTTTGTTTTTGTTTTTTTGTGGTATTGAGGACTGAACCCAGGGACACTCTACAACCAAGCTACTTCTCTAATCCATGCAATGTCTTGAATGTTTTTGTTATCACTCTGCCACAGCCTCCTGAGTAGCTGGGATTATAAGCATGCACTACCGTGCATGGAAAAAAATGGCTGACTTTTAAAAAATATTTTAAAAGGAGAAAATAACACTCATTTTGTTCCTGGGGGGGGGTGGAATAAAAGTTCTTTTGTTAAATAAAGGTCAAGATTTTCTGAAAGGGATAAGAAGATGAGACAAAGGTGAACACCATTCTAAAGATCAGGGACAGAAAGAAATGAAAACAAATTTGTGGGTTAACCCTAATTTGTTTCTTCCATTTGACATCATCTTGCTTTGGCAGATTCTATTGAGGTCCAACTCGAAGAAAAAAATGTAAAGATGTGAGTGTGGAGGGAGAAAAAACACATAATATGATATTGTAGGAAGCAGTGGAGTTGTATTAGAATGGAAAAAAAACTTCACGACAGCACTCAGGTAGTAGGATAATTTCAAGTATGTATCTGATGGGAATTACAGAAGTGCTAGTCTTCTCTACATACAGAAAATTTCTTAATTTTTTCTTTTTCTTGCTATAATACATGTGGAACATAATTGACTCCAATTAGAGATTTGTCACCATGATGACACCTAAAGGACAATAATTTTGACTTTATCTAGAATTTCTTAAACGTTCTTTCTAGAAAAGACAAGGAGAAAAACAAGGCAATTCTTAATGATAAATTGTTAGATTCTATTCTCAAATGGCAGATTCAAGACAAACCCATGTGAAACTCTTAGCAGAACAATGAAGAGAACAAGACCCCATACAAAGACACTCAAAAAACTAAGCTCAAGTTTGATGAGAACAAGAAGCAAAACAAACGAAACCCCAAATGACAACTATATTAGTGTGGAGAATTACCAGTAGTATACATTATCAGCAACCACTAATGACCCCTCCTCAAGCTTTACAAGCTTCTTAAAAAGAAGGAATCAGACCAAAAAAATATATATATAAAAAACCTCTTCAACAAGCAAAATCCAGTTAGCAGAGCAAAATGATTAGCTGATCAGTATTTATCAGCTTAGTTGCAAACAACACTGCTGCCAACACTGAAGTTCGAGAGTTTGTAAGCTAAATCTTCTAAGTGAATTCTTAATTAGCTTTACAGAATTAAAATGATTTTGATTCACTGAGAATTTCTGAGCCAGAATCAGTTAAGCTGCTCTTAATACTCCTGACCCATGGAAACTGTGTGAAGTAATAAATATTTATTATAATTTTAAGCTGCTAAATTTTAAGATAATTTTGTTATGTGGCAATAGATGACTAATCTCACTCTTTACTCAAGCTGTCACCATTTGCTAGATTTTCTCCATTAATATACAGTGCAATGAGAAATACTGTATAAAGAAGTTGAAAATAATTACTTTTTTCATTATATAGAGAATATGTACTTATATAATAAGAACAATAATGAACTTTTTTCCAGATAGTATTAACAATTAGACATAGGTGCTTAGTGCTTATTTTCCAAAGAAAACTGGTAAGATAAACAGAAAAATACGTAATACAAAATTTTTGTTTTTATTAAAAAGTCACCTACCCTTAAGAGGATCATGCTCTGCTCTCATAATATCGATAAGGGAATTTTCCAAAGAGTGCATATTTAAACTGTCATACATTCTACTCCGATCCTAGAAGAGAAGAGAAAGAAAAGATTTGTTCTATACAATTTATTTTCAAAAAAATAGTTGAAAATAACTGTTTAAATATTCTTACGTAAAATAGGACACATGATTAATACATTATTACTAAGCAATTATGTCTAAAAAATACCAATAATTAAGGATCTCAAGAACTAAAACATCTCTTACTGAAGGACAATATTTTTACTATATTAATCTCCAAAGTATCATAGCAAAAATAATCTAATAATTCTGGCAGTATTAATGCAATAAAGTAAAATATCTTCTTTAATTGTTCTCTATAAAGATTCCAAAAATGCTATAGATACAGAGAACATTTTTAATAGTTTACCTTCTAAATCTTCCTCACATATCTAGGAAGACAGACACTGGAACTCGGAAAATAAATATCAGAGAAGAAAGGATTTAATTCCATAATTGCACCATACTTTAAACATCTATCAGACATTTTATATTATTTGACTTAATGCATCTGAATTTCATAACAATGAATGCATAAGCACCCTGTATATTAAAATAAAAAGCATTAGATACTAAAATCAGAACAAAGGCTAATGCCTAGAATATTTATATTCAATTCTCACTCTGGTCCTAAGTGTTCTCTCCTATATTGGTTGCTCCATATTGCAAGCCAACGCCCCCAACTCCCTGTAAAGAAGGCAGGCAGCAAAAGGGAAAGCACTTTCAGCTGTTTCCTACTTCACCAAGTCTCAGAATGGTCTTTTGTGTTGTCAGAAGCCTTGTTTGCTAAATGCTCAATTCCTTTATTTGCTTCCTAGAAGGAACAAGATTCTTTACTGCCCATGAATTTATATTGTACTGTGTTCAACACATATTCAATGTACATGAAAAAATATATGTAAGAAATTACCACAGCAAGCTGTGGTCCATGCCCTCCAAATAGCCTGGGAGTCTCTTCCTAAAATATGTCAGTGCTGTCCCCCACTCACTCCTATTTGTCTGGCACACATGCATGTGCAAATATATGGACATGTGGAGGCGACAGGCCATTTTAAACTCTCAACAAATGATTACCACAGAAAACAGGGAAGAATCAGAAACTTCAGTGGAAAAAAAAAAGTGCTACCCACAGAAATTAAAGTAAGGCACTTCCCAACATGGACCCATACACTTCCAGATCAGAGCACTTCCTGACTTGGACCCATACACTTCCAGATCAGAACATTTTCTGACCTGGACCGATAATACTTCCAGATCAGAAGAGGCTCTGGGATTACAGTCAATGCATATACATGCATGTATACTTAATGTTTTTCCTGAAGAATTTTTTTTTTTTAGCTTTCCAAAGGAATCCACAATCCAAAGAAGATTCAGAAAGAGCTGTTCAGAAAGCCAAAGAAAAACATAAGCTTTCTTGAAAACATGTTTATTTATTTAATCTACTTTGATGTTTAAATTAGGGTTGTAAGCTTTTTAAAGCTGGGGGGCCAGTATCAGTATCATGGACAAGGTGCTATTAAGGAATTAGGGCAAAAAGCAACACTGAATGATTGGAAAGAATGATGGACAGCAGGCACTTAGGCCAGAGCTTTATCTCCACTGAACTCTATCAGTCCACCTTACTGACTTTTCCTGAAAGACCCCGGAGGAACAGCACAACCACTGGTAACAGCTGTTCACTAAAAGTGACCTCGTTGGTGAGAGGAGGTATAGAGAATCAATGAGCTATAACAGTGCTTCCAAAACTTAAGCTATCTGGAAGGCTGGTTAACAGATTGCTGGGACATATCAGCAATGTCATTCAGTAGGTCTGGACTTATGGACCACACTGTAATTGGTAATGAGTTTTGGGTCTTATAAGTTACTAAACTTCTTTAAATTCTGGTTCCTGTAGAAAATAACCAGGGCAGACTAGATGATGTCTAAAATCTACTTTAAAAATTATAGAAAAAGACTCAAATTAGTATAACAATAAATGAAAGAAAGCTGGAATAGAGAACAGGATTGACCCTGTGCAAAAATGACCTACAATTTTAGGAACATTTCCAAATATTTCCATCTTCTGTGCTTCCGCTATACCATATTCATAACTAATGTGTTGATACTCCTGTCTCTACTACAAAACTTCTAAGTTAATTAAGGCTAGGGACCTTCAAAATATAGAATAATGCTACCTCTCAAATTTGTCTGTTAAATAAATACTACTTTATCTCTACCATAAAAAACTTTATAAAAGCATATAAGTTGAGTTCTATTATACTTTTTAAATCATAATTATAAAGGCCTGTAGCTTTCTCAGAATCCTTGATGGAATAGGTAGTCAAACGTTAATTGACTAAATTGAGACAAGTATCAGATATTAATGTACCTTACCATCAACCTGAATTTCCAATTACCCAATGGAAGATTAAGTACTATTATATTCAAAGTTCCAAGATATATTTAAAAATAGAATTAAGAAGTGTAAACTGTCATGATAAAAATTAATGTTCATATAATTAAGGAAAAAAAATCATCAGACAATAGATCATGTAGGTTCTAAGAGTATTATAAATACTATAAATACTTTAAAATACCATATATCCTACTTACCCTAAATTCTTGGAAAGGAAATATATTACAATTCAAAAATATCTTTTGAGGCTGATGATTTTGAAAAACTTCAACCTATACCTATCTTCAGTCAATCTATGACCTTAACTAATGTCAACTATTAAAATCACCCAAACAACAATTATTTCCCTTTTTCTGGGGCAAAGTGGGAGGTGCCTTCTATCCTGTGTTTCAAGGAGTGTGTGATCTTGCTGTAGACACTAAAATTATTCAAATAATTCTACGTACATTGTCAACGAGGGATGGGCAAAATTTAAGGTATTAAAGGGAAAATGCTTAAGCAAGCTATTCAATAAATATCTGTAACTGCAATGTAATCAACTCTGAAAGTTGTCACTCAAAAAACTTGATGTATTAATAACTTTAGTTTGAAAGCCTGTATCCATTTGAAACACTGAAATTCCCACTTATTGTAAGATCCCTTATTTCCCTTTTTATCTCAAGTCTTTGAATCTAAACCAAATTCTCACTTCAGGAAAGAATTATTTTAAAATTATCAGATTAGTTATACTTTATTAAGTATTGGCTACATCCCACATGATTTTTAAAGCAATAAACAGAAAATATCCTGCAGCAAGCAAATAACTCATGACATCTCAAAGTCACCTTCTGAATTTAAAGAAGCTTAGTTCTCTTATACAAAAGAGAATTCCATTAAGTAAACTATGGATTAAAATCTGGCCAGGCTGGTGATTCATGCCTGCAATCCCAGCAGCTCCGGAGGTTGAGGCAGTAGGGATCCCAAGTTCTAAGTCAGCCTCAGTAACTTAGGGAGACCCTGTCTCAAAATAAAAAATGAAAAAAAGGGCAGGGTTTGTGGCTCAGTGGTATAAAGCACCCAAGTGTTCAATCCCAGGTACAAAAACAAAACCAACAACAATAACAAAAACAAAACAAAACAAAGACACCTTACTTTTGGAAAATCAGAAAGAAATCTGGTTATGATGCAAATATGTATTCTTCTGAAATAATTATATTAAAAATCTGTGTATTCATGCAAACTGCCATTGGGTGAAAAACTAAAAAGTTCTGAGGGAATTTTGAAGGAACCATGAAAAAACCAATATTTATTATTTATTAATAAATATAAAGTCATAACAATGCAAAACTTCAATAACAAACAGGAAAAATCCTACAATAACAAACAAGAAAAATACTAAAACATACTGGTAAAAGAATATCCTCTTGTAGTCTAACACATATTTTACTGTTTTTCTTAAAACAAGAGACACCAGCCATAGCACTTTTTGGAACTTGGAACTTTAGTAATGTCTTAGGCTGAAAACACAGAAAAGAACAAACTAATCCTAATTTTGCTTGAAGATGACCCAAGCAAGAATTATAAACATTAAAAATTAAGGAGGATCCATGTACAATTATTAATTAGACTGGCATGATATAGGAACTCAAATTTTTCCATACCATTTTTTTTTGCTTTGATGTATTCAAATCCCGATTTTATTTCATAAAGATAGTCAAGTAGAAACTTATCCTCTTGAAAATGAAGTATTCTCCCAAAGAAAAAGCAGACAGAAAAACCCTACCATTATCATACCTAATGACATGCCAGATGTCTAAAAATGCATTATTCTCTACAAGTAGAAAGATGAGCTATTATTGTGCTTTCAACATTTGCGTATTGTTCTCTGTAATTTAGGTTGTGCTGCCCCTAACTTTAAGTCCATACTGGTCATACATCCCTGACTGCACAATGTCACTGCATGGTCCAGAATCAGTGGCAGATGACCTGCTACTCTGCTTTACTCCACCAAGCTGCACACCACCTTGTGACCTTCTCATTCCACACTGACGCTTCATTCCTCCAACTCGACTGATTTTCTCAAAGGCAAAGAACAGCTATTTTCCCTCCATCCCAAGGGTAATTAAGAAGCTAATTCAAGCACAATGAACATGCATTTCTTGAACTTTATCTATTCTGAACCTCAACAAAGTGCTGTGATGTGATAGTTATTCAGAAAAAAAAATGTTTTTCAAACATTTTAAAAGGCAAAAATCTGCTGAAGTCATTCTAGTACCTACAAGGATTAAACAAAATAGAAAAACAAGTAGAAAAATATTTCAAGTACAAGGAAAGAATTAACAAAGGATAAGAAACATAAAAAGAAAGCATCCTCTACTCAACCATGTATATAAGAGCCCATTCTTGTTCATTTGCAATCACTGTGTAAATATGAAGGAAAACCTATACCCCTTAAGTTCATATAATTTAAGAAGTACAGTTTAAAGAATGCTTTATGAGATGAAATACGGTGGTAGGTCTGCAACTGCACACTGCTTTTAAAAGACTCACATCATGTATTTTTCTGCAAGAGAACTCCAGATTGTAATTTATCACAATGTATTATAGCTTAGGTGTTAAACACTGGTTAAAAACAATCTCCAATTAATTCAAGGTAATTTATCACACATAGAGCAAAAAACCAGAGTTGATATACTGATAATCCCCCAAGCTAAGGGACAGGCCAACGAGCATCTATGGGCCTCACACAATTACAGTTGCATGACACGGCTTTGTTTACAGTGATATGGCATATATAAACCTGAAAGTAATAAAAACCTCAGTTAAAAGGATATTGACTCTGTGGTTTCAAATACCCAAGTATTAATGAATAAATACACTGTAACATTAGCTTCTAATTGGAAATTCCATTTTAAGGTAATTGAGAAATCATATTTCTAAATTATGATTTCCTGCAAGGGTAACTAGCTTTTTATAGTACAGAAATTCTTAACCTAAATATAAATTGACAGAAATAACTAGTACACATTTTAAAGTAAGAAATGTAACAGTTTATACTTGCTTTCTAAAAAGTTTTGAGTTTGAAGCCTTTCTACTAAAAAAAAAAAATCTTAAATTAAGAAGTGCTAACCCACAGAATTCTACTTACAATAAATAAAATCAACCTATGAATTGTTTCTCCTTTATTGAATTCAATTATGTGTTCAGATGTTGGTATAGTTAAGGTCAGAGTATCCAACTATTAAAATTAAGACTAAAATTCTACAATGTAATATATACTACACATAATCAAGTTGAGAATAAAGGAAAAAATGTTACACAGTTTTAAAGCAATGTTCTTTTAACAAAAAGTCATTAATATGAAAATGTATATGATGATAAAAGGCCATAAGGGAAAATAATCTCTCCAGATATGTGACTAAGCATGTTCTATGATTTCAATTTTGACAAATAATGAGGAACCATGCAATATTTTAAAATAACAATTCCTGCTTGTAGCTGCTGCAGTATTTTTAAGAACCACAACTTCAAATACCTCAACCTTTTATGGAGAGATGGAAACACAGGACAAATTAAGTATAAAAGGGACCCTAACGGTACTTAAAGGAGACAATGACATTGCTTTTAAGACTCAGAGGAAGGTCATACACTCCCTCCCCTGCCTTAGACCCTTCTGGACCAGGGATCTAAGACTCTCATTCTAAAACTAAAGGCCAGGGGGTTGAGGTAAGGGAGCAGGGAGGAAAGAAATGGCCAAAACTGATCAGAGAAAGTGTAAGAGCTTGCTGAAAAGGCCTTATATGACCTAGTTCAAGATCCTCCTTTTATAGATAAGGAAACTATGACCCAGAGACAAGAAAGTAGATAAATTGTTATATTCAATGTCATAACAATTTTGAGAGGAAGAGGAAGAAGATCCAGATTTCAGACCTCCTATCCTTCCACTTCTGTTTCCACCATCTTTGTTTCCATCACTGTCTTCAACTTCACTTCACATTTCTGCCCAACAGTCGGTGAGAAGCAGTTTACCAAAAGAATCTATCAGTAAGACCAAACTCCTGTTTCCTAAAATGAAGTTACCTAAAACCTCAGATTATAAAACCAGTAAAAGCAGTTACTTGGACTGAAGTCTAAGTGGAGGGATGGAGCCCTTGTCCTGTGGCAGTACCTAGAGAGCAGTTTAAAGACTTCCCTTTTGTTATCACCTCTATCTACTCTCTAGCCCCATTCCACCAAAGAAAGCCATTCCAATGAACTCATTTATCAACTTTTGTCCCTGATACCAAAAACCCTTTATACCATATATTTTAGTGCTTCTGCACATACACTTAGAATAATTATCTTGTCCTCTCTAAAAACATTTCCCTTGCCACCTGCAAAGTAATCACAATATTTTTATTTCCTAATATACCATCTCCTAGGCATTTAGTATTCAATTTGAACAAAATTATAGTGCCACCATAAAATGTCACTGATATAGATTAAGGAGGTCAAAGTGAATAGATGGACAGTTAATATATATTAACAAATTAATAAACTGCAACTTACATGAAACAACTACCATTTCTGAGTGATGATCCTGGAAGAACAACCATGACTGGTCTAAAACAACTACTAATGGTTGATTATTGAAGTTAGGACCAATCCTCTAGGTTAGAATGTTATTTTCAAATACATTCTTAATCTTATTAAATAGTCTTTAAAGTCATCTCATGTTGATAAATTAACTGAGAAAGAGCCTTAGCCAAGGATAAAATAGCTCCATTCACTTAACTCACATAATGTCAAGTCTAAGCTCAGTCAAACTTGGGCTCTGCGGAAAGAATCCTCATATGTAAGGACTGAGCTTTTGATGGCCTGTAATAATCCTCATCACCTGCTACCCAGTATACAAAATTCAAATTCACTCTTCAGGAAAAAAGACAGCATTTGTAACCACTTGAAGGCTATGAGAACAGTGGGAAAAAAAACTTTGAATAAAGAAATAACTACACCACAAAGATTTTTTTTTTAATAACAGTAGAAAGCTGAACTAAGGGCTTTTTCAGAATAGATTTCAAAAATATATTTCAAATATGAAATTTCTGTAGCAAGTTTCATGGCAAAAATTTATAGGCAAGTTTTGTAAAACATGAAATGTAAAGCTGAAAATAAGTAAACATATAATTTTGTATCTAATTGCAAATAATTCTGAAAGGAGATAAAATCTGTTTAGTCTGACTGATGTTTAAAGTCAGGTGCTCTTGAGTATATAATTATCTTCTTTTTCCCCCCAGAAACAAATTTTATTACACTTTAGAAATATAAAATGATTACAAATTTTTTTAAATTTGAAGATGAATAGTCTATATTACATAGCAAATCAAGTGATCTTTAAAAGGCAAACTGCTTTAATACCCTATAACATAAGCTTAAATAGGTATAATTGAAAAGTAAATGATAAATCCTACTCATAAATACTAAACTCCTAGCCAAAATCCTGAAAAACATACACTGTGCAGCCTACCTGGTCTATTCTGGATGTTCCGGCTGCAGTACACCAACTATCTTGGAGTGAATCTGAGCCCCAAGCTGGCAACTGCAAACTAGATCTCACCTTCAATAGCATAGAAGTTTTCATCAGAAATGAGCAATTTTCTTCCCCAAATCCGCCCCCCTCAAAAAAAGAACAAAAAAGAAAGAACAAAAAAAATCAATAAAAAATTCTTTCTCTTAAATCTTTGTTCAATCCTCTACAGATCTCAGGGAAAATAAAATCTTATTTGAAATAGCCAGAGGAAACTTCAGCAAAATATTCAACAAAAATGTTAAAAAGCCTGAAAAAAGTGCCTAATCACTGTAACTACTAGGCCACATTTAGGAAAAGGCAGTCACTGAATCAGGGAAGACAAATCTGAATTAGATGCAAACGTCTTGATACTATTTTGCCACAATCATAGCTGTACTGAGTATGTTATAACACACAGACAGCTGATCATAGACAAATCCATGAATAATTACAGTTATAGAACACTTTGGTGATCTACTGGAGATAAATAAATTTACTTATTTTAAAAGAATTGCCAATTAAAATTTTTAATCAGTATTTAAGAAACAAGATTTTTCTACATTTTAAGAAGTTTTTTCCATTGTTTCTTTACAGAATGTTTTACCTTCTCAACTTTCTCTATGTATCTCACCCTCTGCTAATTATACACTCGAAAATTAAAACTTAATTTTTTAAAATTTGCTTATTGTACTATAGTACTAGCACTGTTACCACCACCCAGCATCCTATTTCAACAGCTTAACAACATAAATAAGGCCATTTACATACCATTCTTACCTGTAAGGGTAAGAGTGTGTTACTATTGTTGTCTGTTCTGAACACATTATCTTCAATCCAAGATTTTGGAGTCAGTGATGGAGTAGAGCGAGTAAATTTCGGTGGTGCTATGACATTACCAGAGAAGGGTTTCTTCAGCGGAGATATCTGATTCATGGTTCCTGGAATTCCCATGTTTCCAGTTCTGCGGTGATCTCTGCCATGCACTGCTCCCCAGGACATGCTTCCAGTGCCCCAGCCACTGCTCTGATGGTTGCTCCAAGGAGATTGTTTCAGAAGAGGCTGGGGAAGACACATCTATTTAAATTCTAGGCTTTAAAAAGCTGGCAATTCAAATTCAAACTTTAAACCTTAGCCAAGAATTTTGTGATCATAAAAATTGAAATATATAAAAAACAATATAGATTACCTTACAAAAAGCAATAAATTTGAGATCCTGCTGTCTGAAATCATTTTTACTTCATGATGGGCAAGTATTTACTATAAATGCGATGGTATTTCATGACAATTACTCAAATACAACCATGCAACTAGTTTTTTCCCTTCAGAGAGAAATACACATATAAAGATGAAGAAAAATATATACTATTAAATTGAAATTAACTTTCATGATCCTTAAAGATAAACCTAACATTGTAATCTTAAAGGGACTACAATCTGCTAGGTCTTTACTGATAAAATGTTTTTTCTTAATTAAAATATACCAGTTACATGAACAAACTCTGTAGACTCTGAGCTTCCAAAGCAAACTGTATAAGTACAAAAATAGCTAATGATAAAGTTCAGAATTATTACTCTGTAGAGCCAATTAAAAGCCTCTGGGGATAGAGCAGCACAAGAAATGTGTGTTTTTTTGCATTGTTTACTCAACTTTTGAAGTATCTCATTCTGGTTCTTGTGCAGTTTCTTTTAGTGTTTTTGTTTCACTTAAATATCCATGAACAGTTAAGCAATTATCTGATGTTACCTATAGGTGGATCCACTGAGATTCAGTTGCAGTTAAGTCACTGTACATTTTAATTATTCTTTATAATGTTAGTAAAAGTCTCTACTCGAGTCTCCATTAAGTTCATTCATTTTTCAAAAGTAATTTATACTCTAATTTAGAACCTATGGCAAGAAAAGTTAAATCAAAGAGTGGAAAATTCATTGCAAGTCTATAGCGGTGTGCGTGTTTTATGTGTGTGCACAGCGAATTGTTAGTGATCCTACTGTGGAAGTATGTTAATATTTTAATAATTTTGTGCTAAGATTCAGCCCATGGAAACATAGCCCATGCAGTTACTATATGAAAAAATAATAATTATGGTGGTACTCTTACTGTTTCTTACAACATTAGACACCTCTGACACACAGGACCTTTAACAAAATCTCTTCAGTGCTAAAGTGATCATGAACATGTACCATTTTCTCCTTCCAGAGTTCAGAAACGTAACCGAGGGGCTGTGGACAAATCACGCCCTGCGTGAGGGCCTTCCTTTCTTCCTAAATGATTCACTGTCCAAAGTTCTCTTCCAGTGGTCTAAAATTCCACATGAAAACCAAGTGATCTCTTACACTGCCTGGTGAGAGTTTATTTTTGTCACAAAGCAGATCACAGCTAAATGGTTCAGGGCAAATGTTCTGCTAGTGTTCTATCTCACGGCTTTAAGAATACAAATTACCCTAAACTGATGTAGCGGGTTTTTAGTTAAAAAACAAAACCAACGAAGAGCCTGAGGCACAAAAGAGCAGCCCGAGCTTACGCAGAGGCCGGGAGAGGCTGACCCTGGAGTGCGTCTTCCCGGGCCTGGCCGGAGCCGCCAGGCACTCGGGACAACTGTTAACTGCTGCGGGCCAGCGCCGCAAACTGTCAACTGCTGCTCCCCATGCAGTCACCCTCCGGAGGCCGGCGACCCCCGGCGGCGCCGCTAAGGCCGCCCTCTGCCGCTGTCCATCCCTGAGCACCGACAAGGACTCCGCAGCTCGGGGTGAACGCGCCGCCCGCACTCCGAACCGACCGCTCCGGGGGCGCCCAGTCCCCCGCGGCCGCCCGGGGTGCTGCCGGGGCCGCGGCGGCGGCGAGCGCTCCGAGGACCCGACGCGCGGCGCGAACCCTGCGGGCGCCTCCGCGGACTCGCCGGTGCCGTCAGCCGCCGGGAGCTGCCCGCCGGGCCGCGCCGGGTCCGGGGCACCTTCCCCCGCCGGCCGTCCCCGCCCGCCGCCTTCCCAGCCCGGCCCCTGCCCCCGCCGCCCGGGCGTTCGAGGGGGCGTCCGCCGGCCGCCGCCCCGGCGCGAACCCGGCCCGCCCGCCGGCGCCGTCACCGCGGCCCCGGCCCGGTTCCCGCCCGGCCGCCGCCCGCACTACCTGGTGGTGGTTGTAGGAGTTCCGCTGCTGCAGGAAGGCGGCGGCCGCCGCCTGGTGCTGCTGCTGGAGCTGCGGGCTGACGGGCGATCTCCGGCTCTGCGGCTGCTGCGGCGCCGCGGGCGGCGGGGGCTGCTGCTGAGGTAAATTCATGGCGGGCGGCGGCGGGGGCACGGCGGGCGCCGAGAAGGGGCCGCCGAAGCCGCCGCCGCCGCCGCCGCCGCTCGCCGGCACGCTGAGCCCCGCGCAGCCGTGCGGCGACACGGGCGAGAAGCTCGGGAAGAAGGCCGGGTTCATGGACGACGGCAGCCCGGGGTAGAAGCCGTTCTCCGAGTCGGGGCTGGGCGGCGGCATGGCGCTGAGCGAGCCGCCCGCGCCACCACCACCGCCGCCGCCGCCGCCGCCGCCCGGGGTGGCGGCCGAGGAGCCCGGCGGCTGCGGCTGCGGCTGGGGCGGCTGCTGGGGCGGCGGCGGCTGGGGCGGCTGGGGCGCCGGCGGCTGCTGGGGCTGAGGCGGCGGCGACGCGGTCTGCACCGACCAGGGGGTGCCGAAGCCGGGCAGCGGAGGCGGCGACGCGGAGCCGCCTCCCCCTCCGCCTCCCGGGGGCCCCCCGCCCCCGCCGCCGCCCGGGTGCGGAAGGTCCGGGCTCTGCAGGCTGCTGAAGGCGCCCGCGCCGAGCGCCCCGCCGGGCAGGAGATTACTGGGACTGTTGAGCAGAGGGTGGTTGGGGGACTCCATGGAGCCCGGCGCGGGGTTCACCGGCGGCGTCGAGGGGGCCAAGCCCGCATTGGGGGGCTCGGCGGCGCTGCCCTCTCCCGCGGCCGGAGTCTTGCGAGGGCTGCCCGCGCCTCCGTGGCGGCGCCGCGGGGCTGCGGGCGGCGAGGGCTGGAGCTGCGGGAGCGGGGGCAGGTCGGCCGGGCGCTGCCGCGGGGCGAAGTCCTGCGGCGGGAGGTGGTGCGGGTGCGGGAGGCTGAAGTGCTGCGGAGGCTGGCGCTGGTTAAGCGGCGCCGGCAGGAGGAGCGCGCCCGGCGGCGGCGGAGGCGGCGGCGGCGGCGGGCTGAACCGGCCCGGGCAGTGGAGCGGCGGCGGCTTGGAGTCCGGAGGGTGGGGATGGTGGGAAGGGCTGAACTCTTTCCTCTTCTGGCTGCTCAGCTGCTGCTGCTGCCGCTTACTGAAGTCCTGCGGGGAGGAGGTGCGGCAGCAGCAGCAGGAGGAGGCGGAGGAGGAGGCGGGGAGGTGCAGACTCGGTTTGAAGTCCTGGGAGGGGAGGAGGTGGGTCACACCCGCGTTCGTGCCGCCGCCGCCGGGGCGGTGGTTGGGGAGTTTCTCCGCGGCCGCCGCCCCCGAAAGCGGCCGCGCCGGCTGCTGTGTCAGCCCCAGCAGGAGCTCATCCTGCATGGTCTGCTGATGCGCCAGGAACGGGGAGGAAGAGGAAGCGGCAGCAGCCGAGCTGCCCGCGCCGCCGCCGAGGGGGCTGGAGAAGGGGTAGGCGGCCTCGGGGAAGCCGGTGACAGGCAACGGCGGCGGCGAGAGCGGGCCGAAGGGCGTGGCGGAGGGCGGCGGGGCGGTGGCTGCGGCGGGCCCCGCGGCGTGGGGGCGCTGCGCCCCGCTGCCGAACGGGGACCCGGGGCTGCTGCTGCGGAGCGGGGCGGTCTGCAGCACCCCAAACCCGAAGTCCCTCATCTATTAGGCCCGCGGCAGCGGGAGGCAGCGCGCCCCGTCCCCTGCCCCGCCTAGGAAGCCGCCGGCGCTGGGGAGGCGCGGCAGTGGTGGAAGAAGGGGAATCAGTGAGAGGGACACTGTGACTGAGCCGGGGCACCAACTTGGGCCCCGCCGCCTCCCGAGACCGGCTCGGGCGCCGCCACCGCCGCCGCCGCCCTCTCGGCTTAAGAACCCCGGAACGTGCGTCAGCGCCACCTCACAATCGCGCCGCCCCCCGCGGTGCGTCCCGGCACGCGCGGGCGCGAGGCCGCCGCGCCCCCGCCGCCCCGCCCCCACCCCGCCCATCATTAAATTGCGACTGGACCGAGCGGCGCGCTCTCGCTTTCCCGGGAGGGCCTGGGTCGCGGGAGCGAGCGGCGCGTCGCCTTGCGCCGCGGGAGAGGCGGCGGCCGGTTGGGGCGGAGGAGGCCGGCTAACCGGGGTCTCGAGCCACCGGCGCGTGCGCCAGGGGCGCGCGCGCGCGCGCTCACGCAGGCGTCGCGGACGGTTCCTGGGCAACTGACCCTCCCGGCGCGGGGTCCGCGCAAGGCTGGCCAGGGTCTCGCGCGGCCCCGCCTCCTTCCTGTCACCCGCGTGTCCTGCCCTCGGTCACGTGAGGGCCGGCTGCGTCGACCGGCTTCTCAGGGCGGGGCCGACGGGCGGGGGAAACCGAGGCCTGGGAGCCTAGCGGGTGCCTGCTCCGAGCGAGCAGGCGTGGAAGCAGTGCCCGGTCCCCGAGCGAGGTGTAGGGCGAACCGGGCCGGGGACCTGTCGCAGGCTCGCCGGTCCTGCTCTGCCAGTGGAAGACCCAGGTGCTGTGCGTCCGCACGGCCGCCCCACCGCGTCCAGTCCTGGACCCTCAGTGTCGCCCTGGGAAGCACCTTTCGGTTTGCTTCCGTTTTTAGCTGTGCGTGGGGAGAGCTGTCATCCCCCTTCCTGCAGCCGCGTGAAGGTGTTTTCTGCAGGCTAAACGTGAATCAGGGAAGCCCCGTTCTGCACACAAACGTTCACCTCACTAAGGAGGAACAAAGTCTCCGGACCCTGACAGGGCTGCATGTGGTTATTTGCACACTTACATGCTTGGAACAGTTACCAGGCGAGCTCCCATGGTAACCCTGGGCCAGCTCCAAGTCCTCCTGTTTCATAAAAGCATTCAGTGTGCTGTCATCGGGACCTTGGCGCGTGGGACTCTTCCCCAACACATCCATTCCGGCATCCCCGCCCCATCCCCCAGGGAGACTAATTTAAACATTTCCTAGGCTTTATTAATTTTCAAGGGGAAAGATTTCTCACATCAGGGTAAGAAGGAAGCTCTGTCTGACTCAGCAGCAGACTTGTTGAGGCTTGTAAAATGGAAGGGGAGAGCTCTTTGCAACGCAGCGCTCTCTTCAGGAGCCCTGGAAGAGGAACTGATTCTGTGTTTCCTTTCCCATAGAAACATTTTACATAGAAAAAACTAAAGGTGTAGATAAAGAATAACTGTTCCACGCTACTTGAGATATGCACTTCATATTCCTGTTTCGCAATTTTAACTTTTTTCTTGGAGTTTAGAAAAGTGAAAGTACAGAAAAATTCTACAAGTAAAGACTAATCCCAAAAGCTATAGAAGATAGATTCAGACTACTTGATTTTGGTTTACAAGGGGACTAAGTTTAAATAATGTTGTAAATTAGCATACCCTTACTGATATAGTTGTATGAATTATCATTCTGTTTTAGTTAAATTGGATTTGTTTCTGTTCAGTGTTGCAGTTGTCTATAAATCAGAATAAACAGTAGAAAGAAAAGCATTGGAAGGAGAAATATATTTCATGCATAATGTGTATATCTGATATTCTGTCTAATGAACTAAGTTTCATATTGTCTTTACAAGTGGGAACAAGTAATTGTTAAAAAGCTCATAAACGGTTCACAGATTGGTTGAATAAATAGAAAATTGGTTCCAGTTAATCTCTAAATCATTTTTAACAATCAGGCAAAGTATAAAACTGTAAAAGTACTTTTATTATTGTAAATTACAATATCTAGACAATAACCTGAGACCATAAGAATTAAAAATATAAATGTCTTTTTATAGCACCTATTGACATAATCCTAAATATTATTCATTACTGTATTGTACAGGAGAACACTAAGCACCTAAGGCAAGTAGTCTTAAAATTGGTACATTTTTCTAAGTAAGGTATTTGATTGGAATCATTGCAGATGCAAGGACAACACAGACGTAAATCTTAGCTCAGTCATCTAAGTGCAGTGCAAGCAGGAGAGAGAATGTACATTTAAACACTGAATGGAGCATTTCTGGGCTAGCATTGGAACAAAACAAGATTTCTTAGTGCTCTTTTACTGGTTTTGTTTTAGAATACATAGAGCTATCATAAATGGGAAATGATCATCCAAATTGGTATTAAGAAGGTCAAACTTCATAGTAAGTACTCCAAGTTCCTAATCGTAACTGCTATGTACTCTGCTCACTGCTTTAATATAACGGAGAATGTTATGAGGACCCTGATTTTCATAAAGGGAAAAGTTTCTCTCTGACATCTAAAGCTTTCAAGCTCCTGTCTTTGAAAATACTCAAACAGAAAGGTTTTCTTCTAGTTGGGGTGGCCTGGGGCGGGGAGGGGCAGCAAGTGGCAGGTAGGTGAGTAGTGGGTATGGTGTTCTAGCAGGGTCCATCCCAAGATCTTGTGAAACTATGTTATGATCTTTTTGATGTGGAAAAATCTTTTAACTTTGACTGTTAACTAAGGCCCCTGACACTGTCCCTTAGCTCCTTGTTCATTTACCCCCACTGTCCTGGGCAAGTATGTATGGGTTTTTGTTTCATCTGGTGCTGGGGTTTGAATGTGGGTCTTTGCACAAGTCAGGCAAGTACTTTAACCGCTGAGCCACGACTCCAGCCCTGGGCAAGCATTTTTAAAAACATGTTTGCTTTGCATGCAAATCCACACAGGCTCATGCAACTGAAATAAAGCTTTTACTATGCAGTTTGTATCCTTAATACATGCAGTGGACTCCAGTTTTAAAATTTAAACTTACTTTGTTGACCTCAAATCACAAAGTTGATGTTAAGACCCATGATTAGGTCGAGCTGGCATTTAAAAATCACTGTCCTACAAAACCATCTCACACATTCTGCTGTGTCTTAAAACATCTTGTCACACCTCACCTAGCCTCACTCTCAGCTGCTGACCTGGCTGCTGCTTTCACAGAACTTCCGCAGCCTCTCTGCATCTGTCCTTGGACCCTTAGCCTGCCTTTCTGCTACAGTGAATGGCCTGCCCACCCTCCTGTCTAAGGCCAGAATCTCCACTGCTGAGCCAGATCTTATCCCCACCTACTCAGAACCTTCATTCAACAGATCCTCCTCTCTCCATCTTCACCTCTTGGGAAAAATTGCAGGTATACAAAAACATACTTGAGCAGTTCCCATCTTTAAAAAGCAAAGCCCAAACTTCTGGATTTCTTTACCTCCCGCTTTAGCCACTGCCCCCTTTTCTGCTTTCACTTCACCCTATTTGAATCTCTATATGAGTCTCTCATAGAAACCTCAAATTCAACCTGTCTAAAATTGAACTCCCTATCTCACTAATCCTTATTCCTCTGGCTTTCTGTGCTCCTAGGCCTCATTCACCACTACATTGTTCTGGTTGCTCAGGCCACAAACCCTGGAGTCACCCTTGACTTCTACCCTTCTTGTATCCTCTCTGAACCATCGCAGTGTACTGTCCATCCGACTTCTAAATGATGCTAGAATCCAAATATTTTCCTCCTCACTCCCACCAGAGCAACCTGCTTCAGGCTGCTTTATCTCTCCCTGGATTGTTAACTCTTAACCTCCCTACCAGTCTCTAGCTACTGATCTTATCCCTCTCTGATCAAGTCTCAACATAGCAGCCACAATGGTCCTTTTGAAATGGAATACAGGTCACATCAACTCCACTGATGAAATACATTTTTTTTCTGAATGAAAGTCAAAATGCTTTCATTAACCAAAAGCGTCTTCTGATTTCCCTGTTCCTACCTCATTGTAGAAGGATTACTTCTCTCACACACCAGGCCAAGTCAGCCTTGGGTCCCCTGCTCTTATATTTCGCACTGGCTGGAATATTTGTCTCCCAAGTACCAGCAGGCTCACACCCTCACAGTTTTCAAATCAGTCAGTCTGTCTATCTCTCTCTCTCTCTCTTTCTCCCCCCTCCCTCCTCTCATTTATTTTAGGTCTCTGCTTGAGGTCATTTTCCTACTAATAATTTTCCAGATTGACCCCCTTTCCAGTTTCTCTGTCCCTCATAGGCAATTTGATCATGTGACACACACTAAAATTGTTTATCTCTTAGCTTCATTAGACCACAAGCCCCATAAGGAAAGGTACATTGTCTATATTGCTCACCATTCTATCCTTAGACCTAGAACAATGCCTGGCACACAGTAGGCTTCGGAGTTGTCAAGCAATCCACTGAATAAAGGAATTGTTTAATGAGTAGCAGTTTAGGAAATCATAGCTATGAGCATACAGTGGCCATGTGAAAGTCTGTCTTCCAGTTGTTCTTTTGCTGGCAGGAGGTCCCCAAACAGATGCTCCTTGGACTCATAATAAGCAAGCCAAGGTAAAGATGGATTTTATCAGTGGGGAAGTGATAAACCTGGACTCCGGAAGGCAAGACTTCTGTCTCAGGAGACTAGTGTTAGGATTCCAGGCACCAGAAACTGATATAATGGGGAAAGAGATGGAGAAACAGGTTTACTGTAGAAGGTAGAGCGGAGAAGTCAGGTCTGGCTCATGGACACAAAAGACCACCAGGAAGCACAGTAAAAGGTTGATTTGACGCCCTGCTGATTTCACGCTGCAGAAACTGTAAACTGACTGACCCTTCCTGGGCGGGCGAGACAGGGCAAGTCTTTATTTTACTCACTCACTCACTTTTGCAGTACTGGGAACTGAACCCAAGGCCTCATGTGTGCTCAGCAAGCACTCTACCACTGGGCTACATCCCAAACCTTTCATTTTAGTTTTTGTTTTTCTACTTATCTTTTCATCTGAGATGGTTTCATTAAGTTGCCCAGCCTGACCTAGAACTTGTCCTCCTGCCTCAGCCTCCCAAGTAGCTGGGATTACTAGTGTGTCTCGGCTTAGTCTTTAGTGAGCAGGTGTTAGTCCTGATTTGGGGGTTTGGAAGGGAGAGAGTAGACATTTCATGCTGACTGCCACACAGCGAGTGCTGCGTCAATGAAGCACCCAGGAATAGCACTCCTCGCCATTCCCTCTGCTCCTCCACTCCTCTGCCCCTTCCTTCATCATCTCTTGCATCACATTCTTCCCTTCAGCGGAGGCCCTTGGCTCCCATTCTCCAGCTTCGGCTCCACCCCCACCTGCTCTTTCTAGCTAATCCCATCTACTACCATGGTTTTAAATATCGTATGTATGCTAACTTTTCCAAATCCATCTTTCTGACCCTGAAGTCCAAATCATATTTCCATCTGTCTGTTGTACTGTGTGACCTGGTGTCCCTCTGACACACCAGTGGAATGTGTGTCCATACCTGTACTAGCAACTCCCGCAAACCTGCTTCTCTGCTGCTCCTGGTCCCAGTGATGTCATCAGCACACAACCAGTTTCTCAAGCTAGAAGCATGAATCATTCTGTTCCTCTCTCTTGCTCACTTCCAGAAACAGTTGGCCTCCATACCGTGTCAATTCTACTGCAGAAATGTTACTCGAACATAGTCCCTTTGGTCCATCTCCACCACCCATGTCTTAGCTCTGCATCTTTCCTCTGTCCTGCTCTGCTGCACAGCCACTTAGCTGGCCTCTCCATCAGTCACTTGTCTCAATCTCTTCCCCTTCATTGTCTCCCAAAGCAACTATGTTCCTGACACACTGTCCTTGTCCTTGTCAGTAACCACTTACCTGGCTCCCAGAGTATAAAGTCCAAACCTGCTAGTAGCTGGAACCCTTCAAAACATATTCTCACTGGCCTCTTTACTTCTGTCAACTGTCACTGCTCATACTCCCTGATTCTCTGAATCAGCTGTGTCATTTCACAGCTCTTCCTTTGCACATGATGATTCCACTCTTTCCAGCTCAAATGCCTTAGCCTTTCTTGATTCCCCTAGACGGGAAGTTGAGACCTCTTCTATATACTCACAATGCTGTGGTAACAATTATGTTTTATTATAACATAGGGACAATGATTACCTCTGTATTCCCCTTGACTGTGACAGTACCTGAATCACAACTACCTAATCAGTACTTGTTGATTAGTAATTGCCCAGTGAGTGCTGTACAAAGGAAAGATGAAAGGAAGAAAAGGAGGGAAAGGAAAGAGGAGAAAGAAAGGGAGAGATTGAGAGGGGGGAGGGGAAGTTTCCAAAGCGCAGATACATGGAAATGTGCCATTTTTTGGAGAACTGTACATTACTGAAATATGTTGGCAGGAGGAAAAATAATTAACAGACCATAGAAACAACAACAACAAAAATATCATTCCCCAAGATTTTCCACAACAACATCAAACTAAATGGTCCAGTCGGGTAACCACCATTGTGGTGGTTACCTCAATGATGATGGAAAAGTATCTAGAATCTTTCCTTGATGGCAAAGTTTGGCTCTCCAACACAATAAAGATCTTTGCCGGTGGTTTTACCATTTGTGGAGCCTGGGGCATTTGACATCCAACTCTGACACACCCACCTAGGAGTGAAACCTTCAACCTGAGCAGTCACTCCCCAACAATGCTCACTGGGCCTTGAGGACTCTGGCTTGCTACCCTGTTGCTGCTCTCTCTCTTTTAAGTCCTGGTCAATTTTCTTTGGGGACAGCATCTTTGCCATATTTCTTTATTTTCCTAGTTATTACTGAATCATTCATGTGTCTAGAAAGTATTTGTTGAGGGCCTACTCTGCATAAGATATGGTGCTAGGCACAGACCTTACATTTCTGAACAGAACTGCAAACACATCACTCTGTTCATAGTCACAGATGCTGTAAATGAGTGTTGCTGTTGACACTAGTTATGATAATTCCCAGCCCTAATTGTCTAGCTGGAGTCATAAGCAGTAAGATTCTAGACTGAAACTGACCTACTAAATTGGAATTGTGCTTGCTGCAACATAGTCTTGCTGGGCTGGCCATGGGTGGAGCCCACAAAGATGGAATATTGAGGTAAGGCACATTCAGCATGAAGGCAGAAGAAATTACTCATCAAAATGTATTGTAATCCCAGTTTGAAATGGAATTTGTGTTTATTATCTTCACATGCATACACAATGGCATGCCATTCAGCCTCAAAAAAGAAGGAAATTCTGTCATTTGTGACCAAGGACATGGATGAAACCAGAGGACATTATATTAAATGAAATAGGCCAGCCAAGAACAAAAACTGCATGCCCTCACTGTATGTAAACTCTAAAACAATCCAACTTGGAAGCAGAGTGTGGCGTGGTGGTTGCCAAAAGCTGGGGTTTGGGAGAATGGGGAGAGGATGGTGGAAAGGTAAGAGTTGCTGTTAGACTTTAAGAAGGTGAGGGGAGAAGGAAGTGGGGGAAGGCAAAGGAGGGTTATCAATACTGCTGGGTACACTGGACTCTCATGAGAAGCCAAACTGTACTCAGGCAGGCATATAAATGCAGAAATGCCAATGATTAATATACATGTGTATAATCATTTCTATCTGTAACATGGGGAAATTACAGAGGAAACAAGAGATTGGGCAATAGATGAAGGGTGGGGGAAGATCCTGGACAAGAATTGAGCTTAACTTTGTCAATACTTATGTATTCCTTCAATATGTAAGGCTATGTTGAACCAATAAAAGAAGAAGAAGAAGAAGAAAAAGAAGAAGAGGAGGAGGAGGAGAAAAAGAAGAAGAAGAAAGAAGAAGGAGGAGGAGGAAGAGGAGGAGGAGGAGGAAGGAAGAAGGAAGAAGGAGGAGGAGGAGGAGGAGGGGGAGGAGGTGGTGGTGGTGACGGCTATGTTAACTAGCATGATTTGATTTTTCCACTGTGTACATTTATCACAAAATCACGGAGTACCCATAGTTACAATATGATTTTAAATTGTCAAAAATAAATTTTAAAATCCTTTTTAAAAATTTTAGGGCTGGGGAGATAGTTCAGTGGTAGAGCACTTGCCTAGCAGGTATGAGTGTCTTGGTTCAATTCCAGGCACTCCAAAGAATGAAAAAAAATTTTTTTTCAAAGAGAATGAAATAATGGTTGCTGCCTCTTCTGAAATATAAGGAGTAGAAATTATAATCCTTCAAGCCTCTAAAGTAGCACATAACTAAATGAACAGCAGCTAACAGTAATGACTTTAGAAACTATTTTATTTTCAGAATACATATCCTACAACAACTCAGAGATCTTCCTCAAATATCTTTATACATTTTTCTTCTGTCTTAGAAGAATGAGATCTGGCAGCAGATATTGGATATATGGGATGTAATCTTTTTTTTTTTTGTTCCACATTCTGGAAAGCTACCTCCTTCAATTGGTACATTATTCTATGCAGAGAAAAGCGAAGATGCATTTTGACTAAATACTAAATATTCAGACTTTATGTAGGTGAAAGGTATTGCATCTATCAAATTTCATCTTAATATTTTCAGATTAAAACTTTATATTGAAAACCATAGATGTTCTGTTAAAAAGAAAAAAATCATGAGTCCTGTTTGGCAGCAGGCATCACCACTAGGACTTTGTATAAATAAGAGTGGATTATAGACAACAGAGGAAAGCGCACTGAGCAAAGAGAGCTGTTTGATTTCAGCCTGAGCCAGTGGGTCCTGCTTGTCACTGTGAACTCACTTTTACTGTCAACTTCTTACACAGCATTCTGGAGAGGATCACAGGAATTTTTGCAGTTATAGTAATCTAAAATTCATTTAGAAGTGTAAAACATTGTTGTAAATTTGGAGAACACAACCTATAATAAGAAGAAACATGAAACTTAACTTTTAATAGAAAAAAATTATAGAAAACTTGTATGGAAAAAGAAACTTTAGGTTTTCATAATGACATGAATTTGTGTGTCATATATAGGAAAATAAGTTTTTTTTGTTTGAGATTGAACCCTGGAGCTCATGCATGCTAAGCCAATGCTCTACCAGTGAGTTGTATCCCTTTTCCGATACTAATGTTTTTAGGTTGTTGGTTGATCCGTATTTATCTCACATCAGGAGGAGTGATGTGGTGGATACATCAGAAATGTGAAGTCAAGAGACTTGGCTCTTGGTTTGATCCACTCTGTTAACTGTGTAACTTTGACGATTAGACCTTGGGAACCTCAATATTACTAAATGTGAAGGTAAGGGCACCCAAAATCTGAGAAGTAGGCTTGTTGTGAGAACAATCAGCAGTATTTTAATAACGTATCTGATATTTGACACAGTATAACTGTTTAAAGAAACAAACAAATAAAAAAAACAAAACCTTAGCTATCATCTGCCATGCAGTTTAAGGTAGGAGCTGAATAGAAGGCCAGCTGGAAGAACACAGTGATGGTCCCCAGGGACTGAACAACAAAGACAAAAATAAGACAATAAAATCACCAAACTACTTGCAAATGGATGGTGGTCACAGTAATAAAACCTCTGATTACCTCTAATGGAAGGACAATCAAAATGAAAAAAAATGAAATGAAGGAAACTAAATTCCTCCAACATCTGAAAAGTTAAAAAAAAATCTGAAAGTTAAACATTAACATATTCAATGACAACTTAATCCCTCTAGGGAAGATCAGTTATGTAAGTAGGACAAACTCCAACTTTAAGGATAGAGCTGATTCCAATACCAGTTCTGTTACCTGCAGGGTAGGGTGTGTTAACCTAGGCAAGTTAACCATTCTCAGTCTGTTTTCTCCTCTGATAAATAATATAGGGAACTATGTATGAGACCTGCTTAATGTTGTCGGAACACTGCCTTCAAACTAGGACACATCTAGACCATCATAGCCCAGCAGAAATACAACACAATCCCCAAGTGAGAGCTATAGATGTAATGTGAAATTTCCTAGTACTCACATTTTAAAAAGTAAAAAGAAATACATGAAATTAATATCAGTAATGTATTTTATTTAACACAGTATATTCAAACTATTACTATTATCACATATGTAATTGATATAAAAATTAATATTGCTTTACTGCTTTGTCTACATATGTGAAAATGATTATGTGGTTCAGTCTGTTAACGTGCAGTACACTGATTGGTTTTCAGGTTCTAAACTGGACTTGCTTTCCTAGCATATAAATTCCACTTGGCTGCGGTGTGTAACTCTCCATATGTCACTGGATTTGGATTGCTCATATTTTGTTGAGGATATCTGCATCTATAGTCACACATCGTTTAATCATGAGGTACTTCTGAGAAATGCATTGTTAGGAAATTATGTCTTTAGGCAATTTTGTAGTTGTGCAAACATCACAGCATATGCATGCACAAACTAAAGGAGGGTATGGTGCCACTGCGTGATAGGATCTTGTGGATCACCGTCATATGGGTGATCTATAGTTGACTGAAACATTATTTGCCACATGCCTGTGTGTGATGTTTTTGGCAGGTCCTGGTGTCAGCGTAAAGACTGAGTTAAGTGGTGTTCTTTCTCTTGTTATTTTCCTAAGCATATGTAAGGGATTTTAAGTGTATGGTAGAAATCACCAGTAAAGTCATCTGGACCAGGTTCTTCTGTGCAGATTTCTTGAATTGCTGTTTCAACATCTACTTATCATCAGTTTGTGATGTTTAATTTCTTCCTTTTTCAGAGTCACTTGTATGTGTTTAAATTGGAATTTGTCCACTTAGCTGTACCTGCTTTGTTGGCATGCAGGTGTTCCTAGTATTCTCTTGGGATCTTTTTAATTTCTGGGAGGTTGGTCCTGGGTCCCTCTTTGATTCTTGATTTTAGTAATTTGAGTCATCTCTTATTCAGTCTGTCTACAGGTCCATCATTGTGTTGATTTTTTTCAGAGAACTAACATTTGGTTGCACTGATGTTTGATGTTAGTGTTCCTATTCTCTGTTCCTTTCATTTGTAGTCTAAAGCTTGCTATTTCCTTCCTTCAGTTTCCTTTGGCTTTTGTTTATTCTTCTTTTGCTAATTTCTTGAACTGGAAGCTTAGGTTACTATTTTGAGATTTTTCTTCTTTTTATAAATAAGCATTACAGCTATAAATTATCCTCCAATCACCGCTTTAGATGCATCTCACAAGTTTTGGTATGTTATGTTTTTGTTTTAATTTATCTAAAAATATTTTGAAATTTTCCTTGTGATTTCTTTTTTGAACCATTTATTTAGAAATGGTTTAATTTCACATATTTGTGGATTTCTCAAATTTCTTTTTGCTATTGTGATTTAATTTTATTCCACTATAGTTAAAGAATATGATTTAAAATACTTTAAATTTATTGAGTTGTTTTAAAGCCTCCTAACATATGTTCTATTATGGATAATTTTCCCCATGCACTTGAGAATAATGTATGTTTTGAACTTGTTGATTACAGAGTTCTATAGCTATGATATATATATGTATATGTGTGTGCATATATATATGTATATATATGGTTTATAGTGCTGTTCAAGACTCTTATTTTTTATCTTTTCTGTGTTTGTTTCATTCATTATTGAAAGTAGATTATAGATGTTTCTAAATACTGTTGAATGTTTCTATTTTTAATTTAGATATATTTTATACCATTTTTGAAGCCTCTTTTATTAGGTCCATTTATATTTATAATTGTTTTAGCTCCCCAATGGACTGACCCTTTTGTTTTTATGTCTTCTTTTGTTTCTAGTAAAAAATGTTTGTCTTAAAGTCCATTTTTTGGATACTAGTAGAGTCGTCACTCTATCCATTTTTCTTGGATATTGCTTATATAGAACAAAATTTTTCTTTCATTTTTCAATACTTGCATCTTTGAATCGAGTGTGTCCCTTGAAAGTGATAATCTTCCATCTGCTTTTTTTTACTGGAGAGAGATACACATTCTTATTAAAGGAATGACATAGTCATTATTTCAAGAACTATATATTCATTGCTTCATTAGGAATTAGTTAAAAAACTAGCAGATTAGTATATTAATGCATCTTTTCAATTGGTAAAATGAACTGATTATTTGTATTATATTTATATTACTTTAATTTTGACCTCTTCATGATCTTTCAGGATGTATTTTATAAGCTATTTCTTAATGTTTTTATAATAGCTATTTCAATGTGTATTAACCCATTTATTTGAATTGAGAAATGAAAGCAGAATTTTTCTAGTAGTAAGTAAAATTGGCTTACCCATTTGCCAGTCAGATGCATGTTGTGTTTTCCAGACATTGAATTAAATATGAATCCCCACAGTGTTCTTCATGTATATGTGTAAAACCCAAAGTGAAAGTACAAAACAGATGTGAGTTCAAAGAAAAAAAGGAAATATCTATAGTTTCCAAATTTCAAAAAAGGATTTTTATATTGGATTTTAAATTGTTATAATATTGAGATTTCACAGGGTATATTTAAGATAAATAGTAATTATTTTTAAAGAGACATTAAAATATACTAAATATTCATTCTTTGTAAAAATCTGAATTTGTAATAATATTTTTAGATGGCTTGAAGTATATATAATACAATTGAAAGCATTCAGATAATATACAACTTTTTAAAAAATATAAAAACATTCAAATTTTCTTTAGGTAATTTTTTTTTTAGTACCAGAGATTGAACCCAGGGGTGCTTAACCACTGAGCCACATTCCCAGCCCTTATTTACTTATTCATTTATTTATTTATTTTTGATACCAGGGGTTGAACCCAGGGACACTTAACCATTGAAACACATTCCAAGCCCATTTTTTTGGTATTTATCTTGACACTGGGTCTCCTTATGTTGCTTAGGTCCTCACTAAGTTGCTCAGACTGTCTTTGAACATGATCCTTCTGCTTCAGCCTCCCATGACACTGGGATTATAGGTCTATGCCACCACACCCTGCTTCTTTAGGTAATTCTTAAGGAAAAATTGAAGACTAGATTCGAGAATAAAAGCACTCCAAACTTATGACATTTAGTTGTTTTATTTACTGCTATACTCCTGATGCCAAAAACCTCCATTGTTGAATGAATGAATGAATGAATGAATGGATTACATGCCCTGAATGGTATCATTACCAATTACATATTTGTTGCCAAAAGGAAGGAAAACCATGGAGGCTGATTTGTTTTTTAATCTAGATTAGGTAATTTTCAGTTGATAGGTAGAGAACTGGGTCCTGATAGAAATGGAAAAACATAAAGGGAATTTTATACCTACAAACCTGGCTTCAGAAGGCAGTCCTTGGTTTTACCTGGATAAGACCTCAGAAAATGAAGGAAAGATCATCTGGACTTAGAGAGTTCAACAAGTATTAAGATCCACACACAGAAATCATCTTGTGGTCTAAGCACTTCTCGAGCATCTGCTTGTCTGCACTGTCTAGGCACTGGGCGTGTAAATGTAGTATTACAGTGTATGACCAATGTATGCCCACAAGGAACTCTGCTGAAGAAGGATAATTGCGGTAAGAGGAATGTTATGTTGTAGATTGAACTCTCTGAAATTGCTAGATTATTTGCCCATTTTTGACCTACCCAAAACTGTTAATTTGTATGGTTCAATCACAGGTATATGTACACCTAAGTGGAGAGAATAGTAAATCCTGAGCAATTTACTGTTTAGAGGGAGTGGCCTGCAGTCAGGAGCATTTGGACTGAGCATTTGAGCTGAGCATTGAAGGACTAGGAAGAGGTAAATGGCTGGATCAGTGTTGAGGGAGCAGGACCAACTGCAGCGGGAGCGGAGAGGAACAGACGGTCCAGGTGTGTTCTGGAGGGGTACCTGGAGTTATCTTTGTGTTGGTATCTGGGAAAAGTGGGTAAGAATAGAAAGGGGCCTGAGGCTTATGTTAAAAGTTCTGCCTGTCCAAGGAAACACTGATGAGGAGGCAGTGGTGAGCCACCAAAGTTTTCCCTACAGGAAGTAATGCAAACCAACAGACGCAAACTTTAGAAGAACACAGCAGCACACTGGTGGTGGGTAAGGCTCTCAAGCCTGGAGGCAGGAGTTGCTCAGGAAACTCTGCAGTTGTCCAGACGAATGCAGCGGCAATGTGCGTGCAGGGGCTGAGAAGTGGGGCGTGATGTTGCTCTGGTGGAATGGCTGTGGTTGGGCCGGTGATTAGGCTCGAGGTATTAGCTGAAAAGTGCACCAGTTGAGGAGGGGAATAAGAAAGCAACCCATGCTGTATACCCTGGAATAAGAGCAGCCTTTTGGTGTGCGGGTCCCAGCTCTACTGGAGTGCAGCACGTAGCTGGAGCTATGAAAATGCATGTGACCATCAGGGAGCGTTGCCTGGGAGAGCAGCAACTGAGACAGGACAAAAGGACAGAGGAGGGGTTAGGAATGAAGGGTGCTCAGCACTTCGCAGTGTCTGGTCTTGACCATGATCACACTGTTGATCTGTGCACTCTCAGGACTGCTCAAGGCTGAACTAGGTCTTATCCATTTTTGGCATCAACAAAGCTCATAGGTACTCAAGAGTAGCCACCTATTGCTTTCCGAATCACATCCTAAGTTTCACGGACTGTCCTCTGGGTTCTTGGCATTGTAAGTGCCACACAGGAGCTGTTCTATTTTATCCTTCACAATAGCTCTAGGAGTAGATACTGGCTGCTACAAGCACCATTTAACAGATGAGGAAACTGAATCATGAAGTTGTTCAAGGTCACAATTGGACTTCATGGGAGTCTACATCTAAACTCAGGTGGTCTAACACCAAATGCTATGGGACACCAAACCCTTATGCTATGGAATGAGTGGAATCAGAGTGGCATCCATTTAGCACTTTGCAGTGTGGAACTGCTTTCATAACAATTCTAAGATCCCTAAAGTAACTTTTTAAGACTGAGTGAAAGGGCGATATTATTACCCACATTTGATTGGTGAGCAAATCAGAGCTAATGTTAAGTAGATTCATGAAGACACTTGGCTTTTAAGTGGCAAAATCAAGCCAAGTTAACATTTTCTGAGTTACAGCCCAGTAACTCTGTTCAGTGTTGTCACTTCTATTTGATCTTGTTCCTTGGGAATCTAGGTCTCTGCCACTGTGTTGCTTAACATAATGGTGTGCCTGGGCTGGTAGCTAGAGGAAGCATCAGGAGTGTCTGGCTGTGGAAAAGGCAGGGAGACTTTGTGACTAGCAGGACATTTTTCCTGGAGGACTTATGAATTTCATTCTGGTGAGACTTCAAGGTGATTTTTCAAATTTACTTATGAATTCTAACATAGAATCTTTTATTAATAACCAAGAATCCTTGGGATGGAGCAGTGGCTCAGTGGTTATAATGCTTGCCTGGCATGTGCAAGGACATGGGTTCAAACTCCAGTACCACATACACAACGAAGTGTTGAAGCAATGAAAAGTCACATGGAAAACACAATAAAATTGATCCTCTCTTGCTCTTTCTCACTGTCCTTCTCTATTTATTTTTTATTTTTTAAGAGAGAGGGACAGATAGAGAGAGAGAGAATCAATTTTATTTAGTTTTTCATGTGGCTTTCATTGCTCCAAGACTTTGTTGTGTAAGTGGTGCTGGGGTTTGAATGTGCATCTTCATGCATGCCAGGCAAGCACAATAACTGCAGAGCCACTGCTCCAGCTACCTGTCCCTTTCTCTTTAAAAAAAAAAAAAAAAAAAAGAATCCTCAAATTTAGGCACAACCCACATGTGAAAAATGATTGGCTTGCTGATTTTAAATGTAAACAGACGATAATCTATTAACTTGATATTCATTCATCCTTGCTGGGGACATAACCTGGAATGATCCCTTTATAACTTACAGGCCTCAGCCCTTTCAGAGCCCGCAGTAGTTTATTGACTGAGAAGGATAAGATTTGCCCTCATAATAGGAGAATGGAAATGAGAATGATGGCTTCTGAATTTCTATAGGCATTTGTTTAACTTAATCCCCAACCACACATAGGCTTTTCTTCAGTGGCTGTTCCTCTTAGATAGGAGAGACTCACAAAAGGTTTCAAAGGAGCTGAAAATGAGATTGATAACAAACTTTTTACTTGTGTTCAGCTCATTCTAGTCTAGGTAAAAAATGTCCCAGTACATATGAAAGATACTGCCTTATTTGAAATTTGTGAAGCTCAGGCGAGGTTGTCTTGTCAGTTCTCTGACATTACACAAGATTGGTTGTGTTGTCAGTTTGACCATTACTAACGCAGACTCTGAAGCAGCAAAGACCACAGAGGATTCATAGCAGAGAAATCTCATGTTTGTAAATTGAGTAGATTTTTTTTAATACAGAAGGTAAAAGTATATTCTCAATGTGGCCAATAAATTTAGTTCCTTCTAAAATAAGCATTATAATGGAGATTAAAATGGAGAAACCCAATTTCCTTATGTCAAGGGAAAAAGCGAAGGCGAGTCAGCAATGCTCTATAATATTAACCACTAATATTCATATTAACTATTAGCAATATATACTATAAAATATTAGCATTTATTTAGTTCTTTTCTGTAAGACATTATTCTGAACGTTAACCCACTTTAAAACTCTATGATAAGCACTATTACTGTCTTCATTTCACAGGTGGGTTAACTGTGGCACAGAGATGTTAGGCAGCTTGCCTGGAACACAGAGCAGATAGTAGAGTTGGGATCCCAAAGTTTCTACTCTTAACCCATTATTCTAAACTGTCATGGGGCTCATGATTTTGACTTCACCAGACTGGAAAAGACTTCGAAGAAATGGTAACAGTTTAGATCTTGGAAAGATAGAAGTCAATTTCAAAAGCTTAAAAAAATAGAGAAATTGCAGTGTTTGAAAAGGATGTATGGATTTGAGGAATTCTCCCATGTGTTTGAGACTTTTGAGTTTCCCTGCAATCTGGAGCAATAACTCTCTGTGCGGTGGGGATGGGATGTTGCAATAGGTTTATGAGAAGTTGCCAGCCAACAGGAAGGTTTTCCTGTTGATCTTACTGAAACCAGAGGCCACCGATTCCCACTTGTGCCCTCATACCCACCAATGGTGCCCTTGCTTAAAGTCAAACAAGTAGGTGCTGTGTCCCCCCTGCTTCCTTCTATTCTCCAAGACAGTGAAAACAGTTAAACTAGCCAGGCTCTGATCCAAGAGCTGATGATTAAACAAATACATAAGTAAATAAATAAGACAGGAGTCCCTGGCCTTTGTAGAGGCTCAGCACTGGCTTTTTAAAACAGTCAACTGTTAGATACAAAACAGGGAGTGGTTACTTAAAATGGGCCTCATGAAGAGGCCAGTCCCTGACCTGAGTCTTAAAAGAGGTGCGTGAGGGTTGGTGGAGAGATGTTTAGAATAATATGGGAAGGGCATTCTCAGCAAGAGCAGCAAAGGTCTGGAGGAGGCAAACGGGAGGACATGTTGAGGGAAGTGGAGAGCAGGCTGCCTGGCTGGAGCCAGGCCGTGAGATGAGGCAAGGGCAGGATCAGGTGAGACAAAGAGAGGCTCATCAGCAAAGTTCCTCCTGTAATATCTGAGCTTCAGGGCTTCCGGGATACTGAGTAGTCTTTTACTCACATACCCCAAACTATTATACAGGTACTGGAAAGATTAGCACATTGTCTGTGATAATGAGAGATAGCTAATGCTAACTGAAGATGTTTGAAGCTTGATTAAAAGCCTAAAGAATGTTTTTTCCCCCACAATTATCTCAGAACTGTTTGCAGATCTGTTTTCAGTTCTAATTTCATGCACAAGTATGTTACTGAGATGTAATATGACTAGCTAGCAATCTTTTATTCCAAATATTTTCATCAAATTTTTAAAGGATATATTGCTACTGCATGCCACATGTTCTTTGAGCATTTTACAAATATTAAATCATCTGAAGCCATAACAACACCATGAGAGGTAGATGTTCTTTTAGCCCCTTTTTATCAAAGAGGAAACAGCAGTTGAGTAACTTGCCCAAAATTATATAGAGAGTAGGTGTAGAGTTGGGAATTGAGTGAAGGCCACTACTCCAGAGATGTTAGGTTAACTTTGATCCTCAATGTCATTTATCTACTCTTCCAATTTACTTATCGCTTCCAAATTAAATTGCTAGACCTATTTTGAAATTTGACTTCTTATTTAATTGGAATCACACTATATTATGCAAATATAATTTGCACAGATATAAATGTTGTATGTATATATAGAAATGTATATCGATGTGTGTATATATTTTATATATTTATTTATTTATTTATAGTGGATGGTATTATAGATCTCAGTGCTGGATACACACCAGAATTTCCGAGAGCGCTTTTAAAAAAAATTGTCAACAGTTTGAACCCCACCTCAAGAGATTCTGATTTAATTGATTTGGGTGGAATCTAACATTACTATTTCAGAAACTCCCTGGCTATTCTGTTATTCATCAAAGCTGAGAACCACTAGCATAAATTAATCATATTTTGATTACTGAAGGCACTATGCTATGTTACCCATATTGTTTTTATAAATATTTTTTATCAAGGAATCGAGTTACTGTACAATCATAAATGCATTTAAACTAACAATATGAAATGCATATATACTTAAACCAGAATTATCCCCTAGGTCCCTCCCTAGTTTCCCTCCCTCTCGCCTTCCCCATTTGCCCTATCTCCCCCCGCCCACATATCTATCATTGCCCTAGATTATGCATTACTATACCTTTATTGTGTCTAATACATGAGATTAACTTCCTTTCTCAAAGGCCTGGGTTTAGCTCCAGCCTCCACAAATGAGTGAAAACATTTGACCCTTGACTCTCTGGGTTTGGCTAATTTTGCTCAACATGATTTATTCCATTGCCATTCATTTACCCTCAAAGGCTGCAATTTCATTGTTTCCAATTGCTGAATAGAGCTCCATGATAATATATATATACCACAGTTTTTGGATCCATTCATCCAATGAGGGGCATCTGGGTTGATTCCATAGTTTAGCTATTGTAAACTGAGCTGCTATGAACATAGATTTTCCTGTGTTTCTGTAATGTGCTGACTCTTAACTCCCCAAAGAGATGTTACTCATACTGTTATTTCACATGACAATCTCTCCAGATAGGTTATAATTATGCTTTAGAGATGAGGGAATTGAAGAGCAGAGAGGTTATATGATTTGTTCAATTTCACACAGCTGCTAAAAAGTGGAGAGAGAATGTACGGGGTGAAGCTACCTTTCCTTACCATAACCACCATGCACATACTATAGCATAAAAATTCACTTACATTGTCATAATTCATTCATCAGCATTTGGGAACATATTTATTTCATAGATAGGTGCCAAGTCTCTTTAAAATCTGATTAATTTATCCAATATTCTATTCAGTTTCTTTAAAATATCTTTTATCCAGGCAAGGAGTGTGTACCTATAATCCCAATTGTTCAAGAGTCTGAGTAGGATCAGACCAGTCTGGCCTCTGTGAAACCCTGCCTATCCCCAAAACAAACAATAAAACCAAAAACACCTTTTGAATGAAATTGTGTATGTGTATATCTACTTTTGTTATATAAATATTTTTATACCACATACCGTATTATGTATGCTGTACTAGACTTTTCATTTTTGTTATATTAGATTTTTCATCTTTTATGTTTCTGCATATGAATACATAAAACAGTATAAATAAGGCTCCAAGTATATGGGTGGCTTTCAAAAAATTACCGGGTGTTTTCCATTTCTGTTGAAAAGAAAATGATGGCAAAGCAACTTATTGGTAGCTGAAATTATTTCGGTCACCCTCTGAAAAGAATATTCGAACCACAAGCAGCACTGGCAGTTGGTGTTTCTGAGCACGCGTGGGCTACGCATTGAGTGCCCTGAGTGCTGCGTTCCACATGTTCCGTGTTGCTTCATTTAGTGCACAGTGTCACCTCCTCCCACCTCCTCTCTGCATTGAAAACTCACTCTTGCATATCTAGTTCAGGACCTCCCTTCTGGGGAGGTTCTTGCTTTTTGACTCCCTACTTGGTATCTCCATTTGAACATTTCTTAGGTACCTCAAGAGTAACATATCCAAATGAGGCCCTCTCTTTTCCTCCATTGCTTATTCTTTCAGTCTTCTCCATGTTGGTAGAGGCTCTGCATCTATCTATTTGTTTCAGGTCAGAAAACAAAAAGGGCTTGTTGGTTTCATCTCCAAGCTGTATCTCAACTCCCTCCCCTTCTCTCCATTTCTGCTGTCAACACTCCAGTCTCATCTCTCAACATCTCTTGAATGGACCCTTAGGTAACCTGATTGTATCCTCACTTCCACTCCTGCAAGAGTCACTTCTGGATTCATCATTCACTTGCTTAAAATCTTCCAGCATGCTCCTTGCCCTGGCGTACATGTCCCTGTGTCTTCTTCCATCAACTTAGGCCTCTGCAGTCCTTGCTCCTCACGCCCTGTGTTCGCCCACACTGGTCTTCCAGGTTTTTCCACAACTGAGTCTATGGTGAAACTTCCTTGACCCAGAAGACTTCCCTCAGCTGCACAGTCAGATCCTCATCTCCAAAGTCTCCTCTAAGAAGTGACTTCCTTGTGAAGATCATGGACCGTATTTTACAAAGCACCCCTTGCTTAGACCATGGTCTATTTCCTAATATCACTTTTCACTAACCTGTAACATTGACTTGCTTCATGTCTGTTATTGCCTGTTTATCTCAAGTGAATGTGAGACGCACGATGGATTCCTGTCTGCCTTGTTTTGACTTATCCCCAGCTAGTTCCTTAGCACACATTACAGGAAATTCTCACAATGGAATATAATTTAGTTCTTTGTTAAATGATATAATCATGAGTCTTTGATACACAATTTAAACATAATGATCTCTTCCTGAGATTTTAAGGGAAAAAGCAGATTGGTGATTCCTAAGCTATATTTTATATAGTAATGAAATAAAAGATAAAAATCAAGAACAAAAATTATGTGACCAGGAGTCCAGCATTGCTGTTAAGTAAATTAGCCTATTCATGTACAACAAAAAAGCCACACTTTTCTGCGTCCACCATAATTTTACCAGACAGAAAGGTACAGAGATAAAGCTATTCCAGGTTCCAAATTGCACCCACAAAGGCACAGAAATGAGAAATAGTGCACTGACTTTCAGCAAAATCATTGAGTCTGATTGGAAGAAAATAAACTGAAGTTGTTACTTTTGGATGACAGAGAGTCTTCTGTACTATAGATGATGGAAAGTCTTACATTGTCTACAAAAACATTTGGGTTTTATCCTACAGGGAGTAGTGTGCTCTATAAAATAAAGTGTAGCGGGAAAACGATATGGTCTAATTTGCATTGACAACTAACCTTTTGTGACTAATGAGGCAGTGGGCTTGGAAGGAGAGGAGATACAAATCAGGAACTAGCTGGCAAGTTGTGGGATAACCTGAAAGCAAGATGGCAGTCCAGCCTGAAGCACAGATACAGCATTGAGGATGCAGGGGCAGGAACAGGGCGTGGCTGTTAGGTTTTCCTGGTATGATTTCTGAGAGACTCCAACAGGATATTGCTTCGGCTTTGGCTGGCAGTCCCCAGCTATGAACTTCAGAAGGAATTTCCATATTCTTCATCAGTTGGTCTCATACATGTCTTTTTGATGAATAGTTTTTTAAGTAAAAAATTAAACTATATAGTGTTCACTGTGAGAAGTAAATGACATGGATGTGAAAGCACTTTGCAAAGTACTACACAAATGGAAGCTGTTTTTATTACGAGTCAAGTCAATTTCATTTACAAAGAGAAAAATCACTTCCTAGCACGTAAGCTCCCATAAGCAGACTGCCCAAAAAAATGATTCACTCTTATAACCACAGCACTTTTTCATACTTCTATCATAACACCTCCATTAATTATAAGTTGTTTATGCATTGGTTTTTCCACATATAGTATAAATCCTCTGGGGCCAGAGACTGAGTCTTATGAATCTTTGCAACCTGCTTCTTTTGGTAGACAGTAAGTGCTTAGTAAATGTTAATTGCATGCGTGAATGAATGATTAGTTAACAGGAAAGAAGAAAGGCAGGCGGCAGAGAGCTGCTATGGACTTCAAAGTTAAGTAACAGAACAAACATGATAAAGTAAAAAAGATTTAGTGTTATTAGTGATCACATGGATTATTCTAGTCTAAAAGTATGTATAAATTTACTATACTGCCCAAAGGCTATACCAACCTGCTGGGGGTAAAGTTAAGTATTTTATAATGCTGAGAATTAAAAATCCTTTTGCTGTATTGTATTCATTTATCCATTCATTCAGCAAATCTCTTTCCAGAGCCTAAGTACAAAGAATTGTGCTATAGGTTTTAAACAAGTTCCCATTTCTCATGAAGTTTGCTCTCTAGTAGGAACAGAAAAAGACCTGCACTGTGCCAAACAACATCCTGGGAATTTTTCACATTTGGTAAGAATTTTCTTCATGGATAACAACTGTGAGGCAAGCATTATTATGACAATTTTACTAATAAGAAGCCTAAGCTAAAAGAATTGTTTGAATTTCGTTGATGTCACAAAGCTAGGAAGGGGCTGATGCAAGAAGATTGGCAACCAGGAAGAACGTCAAAGGCTGTTTTTCTTTCAGAATCTGGATCCTCTTGCAGTGATTCAAAGTGACAAATAGTAAGAGGGGGTCAGTGAGAGGCACAAAATCATAAAGAATTGTAAGGATGGGATCCCACCCTTGTGGGATTTCTGGTTTGGTAGAAAGATTTATAAAAATCACAGTCACAAGGTGGGATCTTCACCAAGAGGAGTTGCTTATTGGAGAACATTGGCTCTCAGGAGCTGAGCAGCAACCAGATTTGCAAAAGAAGTGTCCTGGAGTTCTCCTGTGTGTGGAAAGACATTGAAACTTCTGGGCCTCACTGCACTACTTTGTTAAATATCAGCAATAACAGCTGATGATTCTACCTTAAAAATTAATGGGTTGAAGTATGAGAAAGTAGTTTCTAAACTGTACAAATTTATGATTAAATGCCAATTTCGTAGAAACATCTTTTTGGTGTAAGAGCCATCAAATGAGAGGAAGCTTAGGGAAGTGGTTTATAAATTCTTATTCCTAAGAACATGGCATGGTGTCTGCTATGGAATAAGTGCCTAATAAATAATGCCTGAGCTTCTGAATGACTGGAGAGGCTAAGAGAAATTCAAACCCTCTCTCCTGCAGCCAGCGGGGAAGGCATATTACACACAACTTCTTGTGCCCTTCACAACATGTCACGCAGTTGTCAGTGTAATCGTAGTTATAACCCAAAGTGCCATTAAAATTGGATGTGTATGACTGCATGTGTGCATGTGAAGGAATACATGTGTGGGTTGTGAACTGTCCTGTTTGGTTCTGCCAAGGGTGTGTTTGCAACAGTGAGCACAATTGAGATTGAGAGTCATACCATCAATTCTCCATTAATATTTTTACTTCAACAGATATTATAGATAAAAGTAAAAGGATAAATAAGTCTGCTAATGCTAGGAGCAAGGCAAAGAGAGGATTTATTTGAGGAAGGTTGATTTACCTAGCACCACAACATGACATACCCATAAACGGTTATTTATTTGCCTACCAAAAGGAGCCTCTAATTCAGATAATTGGCTAGACACATACATGCATTTGCTAGGGATATGGCCAATACCTCCTACAAAACTTAATCTTGTATGTTAGTATTATGATGTTAATTTTATGACCTTCATCAGCCCATTCTTAGCTCTGTGATCTCAGTTAAATAAATAAACTCATAGCTTGGATTTCGTATTTCTAAAATGTTCATAGCTTTAATATTAGTAAACATTACAAACTTTTCTATCTTTGATATGTCCTTTATTACCACTTGAAAGTGTTTTTATAATAAAATGTTCCTAAAAATGATTGTTCAGAACTCCTGTTTCCATGAAGACGGAGTGCATAGCTTCCCCAGTTCCTTCCACTGAGTACAACTCATACCCCTGGGCATTAAGAATCTGCAAAGTAGACAGAAGAAGGAAGAATGCATTGGCACCTTGGGACCTAAGGAACAATAAAGGACTGAAGCCCCTGGGTTTTCTTTTGGCCTTGTTCATCCTGAATTGGAGCTAAAGAAACTAGTACTCCGTAACTGCTCACAAGATAGACATAAAAAGCCCCAGCAAAAGCTTACTTTCTGCAGCCAAAGAACAAGGGAAAGAGCATTCTAGCACCACTGAAAGCTTTAAAAATAACCATTCTATATCAGTCAGACACTACAGATAAATCGTGGTCCCTCCCCATCCCTGTCAGCAGAGACTGAATGGCTGGCCTAGATTCCACCCTGGCTAGCTAGCAGGTAGCCCTCCACACACCCCCACCTCCAGATGGTGGCAGAGGAGGCCAGTAGCAAGGCAACAAAGTCCACCACCTCACCAACAGTGTCAGCTGGAGACTACATCTGAATCCTCAACTGGCCCTTGTGCTCTGCGACAATGTGGCTCCAGCGCTTTCCCTGCCCTGGGCTGATGTCAGAGGATACCTAGTGGAGAATCCAGGCTTTCACTAGTGTCCAGGGTTAACAAAGCCATGCAATTGCTGTGGCGACTTTGGAGGAGGTGTGCAGCAGTGAGAGGTGCCTCAGGGTAGGTCAAGTGGAGTGTTGAGGAAGGCTGGTTTGCCTAGCACCACAACATGGATGGCTGGCTTTCTCTCAGCAGAGCCCTCTGTCCTCCTCAGGTATGGGCAGGAGACAGAGTGACACATTCAGTTCTGCCTCCACCTGGCAATAATGAGGCAGCATTGCCTCTCTAATGCTGCCAGAGCACTAGCAAAGGAAGTCGGGAAAGAAGAGAAGTGAAATAAACTCCAGAGTTTCTTATCAAGAAAATGTCCAGGTCTCAGTAATAAAGTAATGTGTTAGGTTAGGCCTCGGGGAAGTCTCAGCTGAATGAATCAGCACAATGAAGGCTAACACTGAGATGACAGAGGAAATACTTAGGAAGTTTTCGGTCATTATTTTTTAGCTGTGCCCTAGTTCTTCTTTCTCTATTCTGGTGACACAGATGTTGGGGCTTCTATTTTAGTTGTTCAGGTCCATGAGTCTGTTTTCAGTTCATTTTCTCTGTTGTTCACATTGGGTAACTTTTATTTTATTTTATTTTTTCTTTCAGCATACTGATTGTTTTTTCTCTCCTCTCCATTCAGCTGGAAAAAAAAAATTAAAGCAGCTATTTTATAAAAAGTTTCACAGCTATGAGTGCTTACAGTGTGCTCTAAATAAATGGAAAAAATGAGATTCTCGGCAAAGAAATATGAGCTATGAAAAAGCCTAAATTTTAGAATGGAAAAATACAACAACTAAAACCAAAAGTCAATGGATGGCTTCAACAGTTGTTTGTGAGGATGAGAGGAAAGAATCAGTAACAGTGGAAACAGCAAATAGGCTGAAAACAGGAACAGAGACTCTGGGCCTGTATATATCAAAGATCTAATATTCATATCCCTTGAGTATTGGAAAGAGAAGAGAAAGAGGTTGAGGTTGAAAAAATATTTGGAAAAACAGCGCTGGAAACTTCCCAAAATTGTAAAAGATATAAACCTACAGACTCCAGAAGCTGAAGAAACTTCAAACAGGATGAATTCAAAGAATTCCATGTCAAGACCCACTGTAGTTGTACTTCTGAAAAGTAAGACAAAAAAATCATGAAAGCAGTGAGGGAGAAACAGCACTTTATCTACATAAGAAAAGCAATCAAAGTGAAAGCAGGTTTCTTGTCTGATATCATGGAGGCCAGAGTACGTGTTACGACACTTTTTTAAACATTGAAAGAACAAAAAGAACTATCAACTTAGAATTCTATGTCCAGTGAAAACATCCTTCAGGACTGAAAGGGGAAATACAGATTTATAAATTGAAAGAGAACTAAGCAAATTTGTCCCCAGCAGAAATGCCCTAAGGAAAGTTCTCTAAGCAAAAAAGAAATGATAAAAGAAAGAATACTGGATATTTGGGAAGGAATAAGAAACACAGTATGCAAAAGTATGGATAAATAGGACAGATTTTCCTTTTGCCTTTTGAATTTATAAATTATTATCTGATGATTGAAGAAAAAATTATAATTGATAGAGTTCTAAAAGTATGTAAAGGAAACATTGAAGACAATGTAATATAAATATAGGAGATGAAAAATGGAGTAAGTTTGCTATTCTTCACTCAAACTGGCAAAATGTCAACATTTGCAAGTCTGTGTTAAATTATGTATATATCACAAGAAGCAGCCCCCTCTCCCAAAACAAGGAATTCACTCAAAAACACCATAGGTAAATCACACGAATTCTAAAAGTGTTCCAGTAGCTCATAGAAAATCAAGGAAAAACAAAACAAAACAAAACCCAGAAACAAACAAATAAAAGAACACACAGAAGATGGATTAAATGACAAACTTAAGTGCTAATATATCAATAATTACATTACATGTATGTGGGTCTAAATGCACCAAATAAAAGATTATATATTGGAGATTAAAAGGTATAAATTGGAACTGAAACTGGATTAAAAGCATGACTCAACTACAGGCCATCTATAATAATCTTACTTTGAATAATAACAATATAGGTAGGCTTGAAAGGAAAAGGATGGGGAAAGATACCAACTAAACATTTTTCAAAAGAAGTTAGTAGTTACTATTTTAATAGAAGATCAAGTAGATTTGAGAGCAAAGAGTATCACTAGATACAGAGACTGGTATTACATTATGATAAAATGTTCAAAATAATGTTAAACATATAAATTCATAATGTGTGTATACTAAACAGCAGAACAGTTATGTACATGAAGCAAAAAATAGCAGAAGTGAAAAGAAAAATTGATAAATCTGTAATAATTGTTGGGGTCCTCAACACCTCTCACTAAATAATTGATAGAATAAACAGAAGATTCTCCACAGTATAGAAGAACTTATCAGCACTATCAACCAACAGGTTCTAAGCATCATTTAGAGAACACTTTGTCCTGCAACAACAGAAACTACATACTTTTCAAGGTCCCATAAAATATATTCCAAGTAATCCATATTACATGTCATAAAACAAACAACAGCAGATTTATAAAATCAAAATCACCCACAGCATGTTTTTGCATTAAAATCAAACTAGACACCAGTCACAGAATAATAACAGGAACATTTCCAAACACTTAAAACCTAAATAATCTACTTTTAAATAATTTATAAGTCAAAGAAGAACTCTCAGGGAAACAAGAAAAAAGCACATTGAGCTGGATTACAATGAAAACAAAACAGTGCCGGGAGTGTAACTTAGTGTTAGAACACTTGCCTAGCACGTGTGAGGCACTAGGTTCAATTCCTAGTGCTGGTGGGGGGGAAGATAAAAAAAGAAAAGAAACCATATTAAAATTTATGGGAGGCAGTTATAGCAACTCTAAGAGGAAAAGTTATAGCACTGAATGCTTACATTAGAACATAGGACAGGTGTCTAATTAATTCATGAACTTCCAGTTTAAGAAATTAAAAGAACTAAAGTAAATCCAAAGCAAGCAGAAGGAAGGAAATAATGAAGAGTATAAACCAATACAACTGAAAACAGAAAGACAATAGAGAAAATGCAACCAAAAAACTGAGTCTTAGGAGAGATCAATATGATTGGCCAGCCTCTAACAAGAGTGGCATAAAAAGAAAGGAGACACAACACTGTAAAAAGTGAAACAGAACATAAAAATCATAAATAGATAATAAGCGGATAGCATGAACAACTCCACAAACATGTAACATCTGAGATGAAAAAGACCAACTCCTAAAAAATGCACAACCTATCACAACTCAGTAAGAAATTGACAATTTGAATAGCCCAAGAATTCTCAAATACATTGAATTCATAATTTAAATTTTCTGCAAAAGAAAATTTAAATTCAGATGGTTTCAGATGGTTTTACTGGATAACGCTACTAATATTTTAAAAAGAATACCAATCCCATTCAATATTTTTAGTAAACAAATTAGGAAGTAATAATTCCCAATTTATTTTATGAAGCTAATAATATGCTGAAATGAAAACTCAAAATAGAGTATACAGAAAAGAAAGCTATGGATGAATATACCTTACGAATCTAAATGAAACATTTAGCAAAAATAATAGAAAACAATTCAGTAATTAATATATTAAAAAATTACACATCATGAACAATTGAGATTTATTTTAAGAATACAAGGTGAGTTTAGTAATTGGAAAGTGAGTCAGTGGAATACATCAGATTAACAAGGTAAAGAAGAAAAGTCACAGAACATATCAATTGAAGGGGACAGGGGCATTCGACAAAATTCAATATCTATTAATAATTTAAAAAAAGAAAACACCCAGGAAAATAGGAATATAGAAGTGCTTTCTCAACCTGATTAAAAATGCCTATGAAATACCTGCTGTTAGCATTATATTCAATGCTTGATTCAGTCATTGTACTTTCCCTGTAACAATGATAGCAATGCTGATATCAGTATCAGCTCTTATCATTCTTATTCAACACATTGATGAAATTCTTTAAACTGTTGGAATGAAGAGAAGAAAAGAAAATGAAGGCATACAGATCAGAAAGGAATAAACAGAACTGTCACTATTTATAGATGACATCATTGCCTATGTAGAAAATCTCAAGGAATCTATTTTTGAAAACTTTCAGGAACTCATCAGTTCAGAAAGATGGTAGGATGCAAAATAAACCTATAGAAATCACTTGCCTTTCTATGTGCTGGCAATAAACACACGTACATTAAAATTAAAAGTATAATAACATGTATAATTATTCCCCTGAAGCATAAATACAGCAAATATATGTAAAGTTTGTGTACTGAAAACTATAAAATACCAATGAAAGAAGATCTAAATAAATGGAGAGGCATTCTGTGTTCAGGGCTTAGGAGACTCAACATAGGAAAAATGTTAAGTCTTGCCAAACTGATGTACGAGATTAATGAAATTGCTATCAAATTCCAGCAGTATTTTTTGTAGACATGAACAAGACTATTCTGAAATTAACATGGAAAAGCAAGGGAATCGGAATAGCTGAAACAGTTATGAAAAAGCACAGTCAGATGTGATGAATCACTCTGCCCAAGTTCAAGGTCTGCATAGCTGTGGTCATCAAGGCTGCTTATGCCTGTGAGGGGCATGCACAAAGACCACACAAACACACCTGGTTTTGACAAAGGTGGAAAACTAAATTAAGAGGTGGAGAGTGGATAACTTTTTCAACAAACGGTACAGGATCATGTATCATCCATAAACAATAACAAAGGGTCTCAACCCAAACTTCCCACATTACACAAACTTGATTTAAATTGGATCATACATTTAAATGTAACACATAAAATTGTTAGTCTTTTAGAAGAGAGCATAGCGGAGGATCTTTGTGACTTAGGGTTGGATGAAGTGTTCTTAGATATAACACCAAGAGCATGACCCATTTAGTGAATAAATTAGACTTCATCAAAATTGTAAACCTTTTCTTTGAGAATGCCACTACTAAGGGGGTGGAGACAACAAGATACGGAATGCGAGAGAACATTTGTAAAACACTTATTTGACAAAGAATGAGTCTCTGAAATATATAAATGTATAAAGAACTTGCAGATCTCAAAAACAACAAAGCAAAACAAAACCTACAAACAACTTTGTTAACAAATAGGAAAAAGACATGAATAGACGTTTCACCTAAGAGAATAGATATCAAATAAACACATGAAAATATGGTCAATGTCACTAGCCATTAGAGAAACGCAAATTAAAGCCATGATGCACTATCACTATAATTTGTCAGGGTAGCTTAAATAAAACAGTAACAGTATCAAACACTATTGAGAATGTGGAGAAACAAGATCTCTCATGCTGCATATGGGAATTATGAAAATATGGTGCACACATTCTTGAAAACATCTTGGCAGTGTCTTTATACATTGAACAAGCAGCTAGCATATAATCCTGCAATTCTACTCTGGTGCATTTATCTCAGAGAAATGAAAGCTATGTTCACACAAAAAGTTGTACATGGATTTTCAAAGGCTTATTTATAATAAACAGAATTGTAAACACTCCAGATGTCTTTCAATAGGTGAATGATTAAACAAACTCTGGTACATCCATATATTTATTCACATCTATTTGGTATCAGGACTCGACCAGGTGCTTAAATACATTTGTGACTTAAATCTTGGAAGGTAAATATTTTGTAGATTAGAAACTAGAGGTTTAGAGAGTTCAAACGACTTCCTCAAGGTCATTCTGATTGAAGGGTAGAATTTTCGACTGGGATTTATGATGTTACAAAGCCCATTTTCCTTCCACTATAAGAAGCTGGCATGAATATCAGGTAAGGGGCTGTGTGTTTGTTATCCTTTGTAATCCAGAAGGCTATAACTAATGGTGCTATATCATAAGGACTGCTTCTTCTCAGCAAACTTGCAGCACAAAGAACAGACTTCTTTTCCAGAATCCACATCAACTGCCTTCACCTAGGCATGGGCAAAGTCACATCATATCATTTGAGGAATCTTCTCCTACGAAGGGAAGAGACTCCTTGTTTATGGCCCATTTCTTAAAATATCAGTATTAGTAGCATTATCCAGTGAAACCATCTGAACATTTCTTTTGCAGAAAATTTAAATTATGAATTCAATGTATTTGAGAATTCTTGGGCTATTCAAATTGTCAATTTCTTACTGAGTTGTGACAGTTTGTGCAATTTTTTAGGAGTTGGTCCTTTTCATCTTAGATGTTACATGTTTGTGGAATTGTTCATACTATCCACTTATTATCTATTTATGATCTTTTTGTTCTGTTTCACTTTTTTATAGTGGTAAGTTGTGCCATGCTGCTTTTGTTCCTATAGCCCTATAATAGAATTTCATTTCAGGTATTATGATACCTCCCGTTTCCTATTTCTTTCTTAGTAATATTTTGGCTATTCTGGGTTTCCCATTATTCCAAATGAAATTTGAGAATTGCTTTTTCTACATCCATGAAGAATGTCATTGATGTCTTGATGGGGAAAAAACTAGGGTTGGAACCTCCTTTCAACCCACTTATTCCACTCTTGGGTTTTTTCCCAAAAGAACTAGAATCAGTAGAATCAGCATAACACAGAGACACAGGTACGACAATGTTTATAGTAGCTCAATTTATAATAGCTAAACTATGGAACCAACCCAGATGCCCCTCACTGGATGAGTGGATTAAAAAATTATGTGATTATATATATATATGGATGAAAGTTAAATAAATTTAAATAATAGACTCAACGTAATTGAAATGTCACATAAGCTGGGGGAACTATAGCTATGAAGGTGAGGGGAGAAGAGAGGGAGGCAGGGAAGGGAAGGAGGGATTAGGAGGTTATCACTGTAACTAGGAATTCTCGACTCCGTGAGAAGCCCAACTATTCACAGGCAGGCAGGGAAACTCAGAAATTTCAAGAATTAATACACATGTATTTGCTCATTTCCATTATAGCATGGGGGTATTACAGAGGAGACAGGAGCGAGGAGAGTGGATAAAGGACGGCAGAGATCCTGGACTAGGATCAGTCTTAACTTACTTTGTCGATATCCATGTATGCATGAATGTGTAACAATGATTCCTTCCAATATGTAAGATTATGTCACACAAATCTAAAAAAATAAACTTTCCACTTCTTAGGAAAAAATAAAAAAGGAAGTAACATTTTGTTACTCCAATCATACTTAACCTTTGCCTATGTAATTCAATGCATGCTTTGTAAGATAAGTATTGTTATGTTTACTTTTCAGGTTATGGCAAGGAAAATGAAGTTTGGAAAGTTGTCTAGGTCAAACATGTGGTGAGTGCTAAGATTCTCACTCCAAAGTTCACAGACTTTCAAACTTTTAAGGATAGCTCTGCAAAATATAGATGAGAAAAAGGGTAATTTGTACTTATTGAACTTGCCGTGTCCTTTAATTCATTCCCAAAGTGTGTCTGAGTTGTATGATTTTGTGAATTTATAGATACTATTGTGTAAGGGACCATTTCTAGTACAAACAAGTGTAAATGCACTTTGTATTCAATATGTCCTTGACTAAGGAAAGGAAGAACGCATGGATGGTAGGAACTTGGAGGGTGGAGAACAGCGTCACTCTGACCTCCTCTGCACCGGGAAAGCCAAGGTCATGCTGGAAGTCAAGGTTTAGAGTAAGATGCAAGTTGGCTGTCAGGTGTGTGCAGCAGCCCCTTTGAGACAGAGCTGACTGTCTGGAGGTTCCAACTGGCCCTGCTCTTCCCACAACCATCATCTGTGGCTCACTCCTCTGAATCCTAAAAGCACCTTCACAACCTTTATAGAACTATTTTTTTTTTTTTGTCAGTTTCTCCTAACAGGCTACATGCTCCAGAGCCTCAGCAATGAACCTTTTTGTTCTGTGTCCTTTGTACCCTCCTAAGTGCTGGTGCAGAACAGAGTGGGTGCTGAGCTTTTTAAAGTGGCCCATGATCTCATTTCAAGATGGAAAACTTACAAAGTTGCCTTATGTTCATGTTTTTTAAAGAAGTATTATTTTGGTGATTAAAAACAAGGCCAATTTTCTTATTGGCACTTTTCTATTCAATAAAGTAGGTAATTCAAATCCCAAGAACAGATGTATTTTTCTTTGGAACCTAATAGGACTATTAAATACGGCTCCAAAATAATACATACACATATTTCATCTTAGTCCATCTTCTGTTACTATAATGGAACACCTGAGACTGAGTGATTTACAAAGAAGAAAGGTTTATTTGGCACACAGTTCTGGAGGCAGAGAAGTTCAAGATAAGGCAGTGGCTGCCTCTGGCAAGGACGTCATGCTGTGTCATAACATGGTGAATGGCATCAATGGTGGGAGTGTTTTGAGAAATGCAAATAAATGTGCGCAGAAGACAGGAGGGCTCAAGGTGGACCACATACTTTACAACAACACTCCTTATCAGGATCTACTGGATTTCCACAAGAGCTGATGCAGTCTCAAAAGAAAGACAAATTCCTCATGAAGGTCCCACCTCCCAGTAGTGCTGCATTGGCAACCAAATTTCAGTATGGGTCCTGGCAGGGAGAGACCGCATCCAAGCCACAGCACGCTTGTGTACATGTGCTCACACGCACTGTCCTTGCACTGGCCTTCGTGTGAATAGAAGCTGTGCAGCACTGGACTCTGTGCTTAGCAGATGCCTAATCTAAAAAGGGTTCAGTGCATCAGTCCCGAGGCACGTTCAACCTTCCCTGTGGGTAGTTCTCACCACAGGGCCACCAGCTTCCTCCTGGACACCCTGCAAAGAAAACACTCTGAAGAGCAGCAATGCCTGCTAGGTCCCCAGCTCAGTGGCCACCTGCCAGCACAGCAATGGCCTTTATGTGTGACATACAGAAGTTTTTGGCAGACATCCCATTATTGGCAGTAATGGGGGCCGTGGCAGCCACAGGAGTGGGCTTCCCAGATCTCCTTCCAAGAGAACCTGCTATAGGGAGCTCAGTGGGTGGCAGCTGCTGTGCCTTCTCATCTGAAAGTGCCAAGCCTGTGCTCTCCTGGGCTCCTCCCAGCCAACATCCGAGTACAGCAAAGGCATTTTCAGCCCCACGTGGGAGCCCTCTAAGGGTCAGTGTTCGGTCTCCTCGTCCACTCCTCATTGGCTTGGCTGGTACTTTCTTAGAGCTGCAATTTGGTCTGAGGCTCTTCCTGGCTGGTCCTCCTTCCTTCCTGCTCTCCTTGCAAACGGGTCTGGTCAGCATCATGATTTAAACGTTCTTTTTGTCCACGCTTGCTCCCATCTTTATCCTTCATGGGGATGTCCCCTAGTAAATCTCTTGTACCTTTAATCCTTTCTTGATGCCTCCTTCTCAGAGAAACTAAATTGATGCAGCAGCTCATTAAATTAGTGTGGTGTTGTGGTGGCAGCAGAGGAGCAGTTTCAGCGGCACCAGACCTGGAGGGGGAGCATGCACGGAATGAGTGTGAGATGCAGGCCCTCCCTCAACCAGGTTCCATTTGTTTCTTTAAGTCCTCTTTTTCATCCATAAAATTTTCTAGTATTTACTGCATACCAGACATTTTTCTAAGCATTTATTTGATTTATACTGAATCATTTGGCGCTCACATCAGCCCTGTGATGAGCTGGTATTCCTATTTTGTAGATGAGGATGCTGTGGCACAGAGAGATTATATAAACTTGTCCAGTGCCTCAGAGCTGTTAAGTGACAGAGCTGGAATTTACTACCAGTGCACTACATTGCTTCTTAGTGTGGGTATCTCTTGCTGCGGTGACATTGCAGCATCTAGAGATAAGGTGTTTTTAATACAATGTGTCCACTAAACTTCCCTCAGTTCCCTTGCGCAGTACTCACTGAAGAAATAAGAATTTTTTCCGTTTCTGGAATGAAAACTTGTTGCATTGAATCTGCCAAAAGACAAGGTTGTCAGTGAGGGATTTTTAAAAAGGATATTGATCATGTGTATTATTTTTTGATTAATTTTCCAACCTGAGACTGTATATCTCTTACTCTCCACTCTTACCCTGCTGAAGAACCTTGTTGGAAAAAGCAAATCTTGGAATTGTCATTCTAATCAGCTAACTTCTCCAGAGTGGTAGAAGACTGTTTCCAAGCAGCTACACATCTGGATGATGTGTTAGATTAATGTGCATGCAGCTAATTGTTCAGAGCTCAGAACCAACCGTGAAATGGTTGCTGTCATAGTTTAGATATGTGTTGTCCCTGGAAAGCTCATGAGTGAGACGATGAAGGGATATTCAAAAGGTGAAATGATCAGATTAGGAGAGCTGCAACCTAATGGGTGGATTAATCCACTTGAATGGATTAACAGATAGGGCATGGCTAGAGGAAGTAGGTCACTGGGAGCCTGTATTTGGTATTTTTATTTTGTACCTGGTGAGCAGAGCTCTCTCTCTCTCTCTTTTTCTCTCTCTCTTGGCTTCCTGGTTGCCATGAACCAAGCTGCTTTCCTCCGCCACGCCTTTCTGCCATGATGCTCTGCCTCACCTTGGGCCAAGAGCACTGGAGTTGGTTGGCCATGGACTGAAGCTCTTAAACTGTGAGCCAAAATAAACTTTTCCTCCTCTGAGTTGTTCTTGTCAGGTCTTTTGGTCCCAGTAACAAAAAGTAACTAATACAGTGTTTTAGAAATAAGAAACCTAAAGGAAATATATTAAATAAGTTACTGAAAGGCAGAAGTAGGAAGTTGTTAAGTAAATGAAAAACAAATCTTACCAATTAGCATGTGTTGTTGTGATTATTACTTTAAACTACCTTCATCAGTTAAGTAGGGTTTATTTTTCTGGGCTTCAAAACCTAAAAAAGTATTCTTGCTCCAATGACGTGTCTTTTTTAACCATGTTAAATCCTAGCACTTTAAACTTCTCACCATGTCACAGGATATCTTTATGAATCATAACTACTGTAATGCTCCGATTTCTGAGGTTGTTTATGATTTATATGACCACATTTTTTCACTTTTTCATTGGACCAATGTTTATGGAATATCCTCTGTAGTAGGCAGGTAAACAGGTCATCCTACAGCAAGCCCCAAGATGTCCTGACCTCTGCTGTACATGTTTTGCTAAGACTGTGAGTATGATGGATTTTACTCCTGTGATTGGGTTACGTTAAATGACACCACTGAGACTGTACAGGTGAGCCAGATTGAATTACGTGAGTTCTTTGAAAGCAGAGAACTTTCCAGCGGGTTACAGAAGAGAAAGTGAGATTCAAAACACAAGAAGGATTTTCCACACCATTGCTAAATGAAAAATGGAGTGGACATACAGTAAAGGAGTATGTGTGCTCGCTAAGGGACACCGGCTGAGAGTCAGCAAGGATATAGGAGACCTCATTCTTATGGCTTATGGAGCTTAATTTTGCCAACAATCTGAACAACCAGAAATGGTCTTCTTTGAAACCTCCTTTTAGAACTCAGTCTGCCCAGCATCTTGATTTCAGCCTTAAGTACCATGATCAGATAACAGAACCTGGCCAAACTGTGCCTGAACTTCTGACCGAGGGGACTGTGAGCTAATGAACGGATGTTGCTCTAAGCTGTAAGGTTATGGTCAGCTGTTCTATAGTGATAGAAGCTAACACACTCTTCATGTGCCAAGCACAGTTCCTGGTGATGGGAATCACCACAGAATCTGTATTTTTGGTGGAGGAGAGGCATGGAGGTGATGCAATGAGGGAAGTCTGAGAAATAAGCCCACACTAGAACACTGAGTCATTCAGAGCTGTGACGAGATGCCTGGTGATCAGTTGAAGATGAAGAGATGTCCTGTTGAGGCAGTCATATTTAGAGGGGTTTACATGACAAGAAGGTTCCAGTGAAGGTTTCAGTTCCGGGGAAAAGCAATACTGTCAGATGTGACCACTGCAAAGGGTTTCATGTGGGAAAGAACTTGTGATTGACAGAAGTGTAGTGTGACTGGGACCTAGATCGTTATCGTGGAGTCAGAGGCAGTTGAAAAGATAGTTAGAGACCAGATCGGTAGCATGTTGAACGGCATGCTAAGAAGTTTTGAACAGGTTCTAATGTGTTGGGAAGGCCACTGAAGGACATTAAGTAAGTTGCATGATCTGTTTTGCATTTGCAAGGTTATGAACAGTGTGGAAGTAAACAGAAATATTCCAATTAAAATCAGGAATTGAGCAAGACTTTGTTTTTTTATTTTTCATATGTAAAATACTCAGTGAATAAACAAGTGGTAAGATATTACGCATTGAACATTTTACAGTTAAAGTTTCTATGCATTTTTTCTTTTTTTTATTAGAAGAATATAGAAATACAGTTGAGGGGGGAAACATTATCAAAACATTAGCAGTCAACGAATATAAACTTTGTTATCGAGGTCTATGCATTTTTTCAACTCAGGGATATTTGACTTTTTGCTTATTTCATCGTTCTAGTTTTTCCTTCTCTTTGTTAATTTTCTGCTATGGCTTAAATGTGTTTCCAAAGTTTATGTATTGAAAACTTACACCCCAATGCAGCATTATTGGAATGTGGAGCCTAGTAGGAGGTGATTAGGCCATCAGGGCAGAGTGAATGAATTAATGGATTGGTTATTATCTCAGAAGCGAGTTAGCTAGAACTTCCTTTCTATGCATGTACCAGTTTGTTGCGATGAACTCAATTACTATGTATAACCATAAAGCCCTAATAAATCAATTTTAAAAAGAAATGGTTGGGCCTAGCATGTGCAAGGCCCCAAGTTTGGTCCTCAGTCCTGAAAAAAAAAAAAAAAAGAAAGAAAGAAAGAAATGGTTGGCTATAGAGAGAGTGGATCTGTTATAAAAGCAAGTTCACCCTCCCTTGTTCTCTTGCTCTCACCCTCTCTTGCTCTTCCGCCTCCTGCATGGCTCTCTCTGGGTTCCCAGCACCATGCTCTGGCACATCCTGGCCTCAAGAACTGTAAGCCAAGTAAATTTCTGTTCATTATAAATGCCCCAGTCTCAGTCATTCTGTTATAAGAGTAGAAAACAGACTGAGCTATTTTCCTTTTTTTGTGAAGAAATTTACAGAGAACAATCTCCAAATGTTCAACTAAGAATTGACATTTTAACATAATGATACGTTCACTGCAATTCCTTGTATTTTTCAATAAAAGAATGGAGGCCTGGAGCAGTGGCTCAGAGATTAGGGCACTTGCCTGTCATGTGTGAGGGCATGAGTTTGAACCCTGGTACCACATACACAACTAAGTGTCAGAGAAACAAAAACCAGATGAAAATTAAATAAAATTGATTCTTTCTCTCACTCTCTTCCCTCTCTTAAAAAATAATAAAAGAAGGGAGTGTTATTCATAAAAGTAAAGTCCATTTTGTCCGTCATCCTCATCCTATTTTTATTTGAAAAAGTTAAATGAATCATAGATTTTGTATGTATCCTCCTAGGCCTTTTCTGATTTTTAATTTTTTATGTACACATATATGTTTTTATTGTTTGATGGCTCTTTAGATTAAAATACTGTTTTTTATATACCTATTATTTATATCACATGCTGTTACATTAACCTTTGCATGAAGACTATATATAATAAACATAGCATAAAAAGTTTGCATGGACCAATAGGAAAGCAAGGGGACCAGTTAGAGACCGACTGGGGACTTTCAGAGCAGCAAAGATGGTTGCTCACATTAGAGGAGAAGCACAAGAGGTACTGAGAAGTGGAAAAATTTGAGATATTTCAGAGGTAGCCTAGAAAGGTCTTGCTGAAAAATTGAATGTAGGAGATGAGGGAAAGAGAAGAATGAAGATAAATCCCAGATTGTTTTTGGCTTGAACAACTGGGAAGATGAGATTGATTAAAATAGAGAGGACCAGAGAAAGAGGAGTTTGGATGATGACAATCAACAGATTTATTCTGGTCAGATTTGAACTTTGAGACACCTATCAGACATCACGTGGAGGCATCCAGTTTGCAGTTGGATGTATAAACTAGAAGATTAGGATAGGAGATACAAACGTGGGGACATTAAGCAAAATGAATCCTACTTGAAGCCTTGGGATTACCTGGGGAGTGACTGCAGATAGAAAAGAGGAAAATTGTGAGGACCAAAGGGTCAGAGTTGAGATCAGAGAACAGAGCTGGCATAGGAGGATGAGCAGGAACAGTCAATGCCTTAGAAAGAAATGGGACAGTCTGTGGGATCCTGAAAGCCAAGGGAAGCAGAGGAGGGGCCAGGACATGAATCAAGTCAGTGATTCTGTGCAGCAATTTCACTCCTCATGCTCACCACAATTCTGCAGAAGAGGCAGTGGCAGAATCACCTAGGTGAAGGGTGACTTTGAGGGATGATTCTTGCTAAGTGGCCTAACAAGGTGTCCCTTCCAGTGTCCAGTTCTAGATACCCTTGCCTTCCCAGGGAGCCAGCTATGCAGCTGCGTGCATTCTTCTGTTGGGTTCTGTTACAATGATGTCCTGCTACCTCTGGGACACCTAACATTCTGTGCCTCTGCATATGCTTGGGACCTGCTTTTACAGCCTTCCTGCTTCCTTGCTTGTTGCTAGGGTGTCAACTAGCAGTTTTCCCTGCCCTTGGTGCCCCTTCCTGGTGCAGTCGAGCTTGCCTTCTGTTATTTTAGATTTATTCAACACTTCATGATTTACCCCTGAATTATGAATGTGTGGTAGGTACCCAGATTCTTTGTAGGTAAGGCTAAGTGGGCATCATCAGGGTTTTTGACTTTCACAGCATGTTTGGCCCTGTTCAATTGTTAACTGTGAAACAGTGTTAACCTAGGCTTTAGTATTCTTGCACAAATGTTTAGGGATCTGGGTAAATAACGGTACTGAATTTTCCCCATTCTTTCATGGCAAATGAACTTGTGCTAAAATTATCTTTCTGTAGCTAGTTCTGAGAAAGTACTCTGGTTTAAGTGGTGGCTTTCCTCTTCAAAGAGTAATCACTGAAATCTAATGGCCTCAGACCTACATTTGAGAGTGTGGGTTTTATTGTAGTTTATTTTGTTTTGTTTTTTGTGCTTTTTTCTTCTTTCGTGTTTGATTTAAAGAGCACTCAGTTACTGGGAAGCCATAAAGAAAGCTGAAATTAAGCAACTAAAATGAAAGAAAGGTGCTAGGAAAATAAACCTCACATTTTTAAGATATGGAGGTTGAGTTTACACTTAGGATGATTTGGCTGATTTAGTGGTGTATGAGGAAATTAAAAACATTTGTTTTAAGCGTAAACCTCATCCAAAGTTTGTAAGTAAGCTCAATGGACCGAGATTGGTTTTTAATGAGAAATTTTAAGATACCAGTTTGTGTAGTTCTCAAAAATGTAATTATCCTCCTAAACTAAAATGGCAATTATTTGTCATCTCTCTGCTTAGTTAAACTATCTCCTTGTCTGGAATAGAAAGTTGCCAGATTATGATATTAAAGAGAAAAATGCCTTAAGATTGTATACATTTAGGGGCCTACTTACGCTTTCTGTTGGGAAATATGTATTCCATCATCAGGAGAAGGAAAGTGAAGGATACTCACAAATTTAGAATCCAGAATATGTACTAGGTAACGTATATGGAGCTTTCTTGTGTATTACTGTATTAGTTTTCATCACTGTGACCAAGTACCTGAAACGAACAAATTAGAGGAAAAAAGGGTCATTTCTTTTCACTCTTACTGGTTCCTTTTAGTTGTTCATGACAATAGAATAAACAACGAGAAAATCATAAAAGCATGGAATATAACTTATTCCAATTCAGTCCCTAGTATTTGCCCTCTCTCTACCCTCTATTCTACTGAAATTTCTGTTATTTACTAATAGTTTTTTAAATTAGTGTCTTGTTAATGTACATGTTGATGAGATTCACTATGGTATATTCACGTATGAACGTAGGAGAGTTAAATCTGATTCATTCCACGAACTTTCCCTACTTCATCCGTTCTTCCTCCATTTCCTTCTCCTTTGTCCACTCCTCTCCTCTTTCCTTGTTTTGGGTTAGCTTCAGCATGTCAGAGTAAATTGGACCTTTGGTTTTTGGAGACTGGCTTTTTTTCACTTCAGCCTGATAGCCTCCAGTTCCATCCATTTGCTGGCAAATGCCATAAACTCATTCTTCCTTATATTTGAGTAATATTCCATTGTGTATATATATACCATGGTTTTAAAGGTTGATTTTAGCTCATGGTTTTCGATTTTTAGTTCATGATCAACTGACTTCATTGCTCTGAACTTGAGGTGAGGCAGAACATCATGGTGGAAGGGCATGATGGAAGAAAGCTGCTCTATGCTTCATGGCTATGAAGCAGAGGGAAGGGGAAGGGACTGTGGGTAAGATGAACCCTTCCAGCACATGCACCCAGTGACTCATCTCTTCCAACCACACCTCACCTACCTACTGTCACCATCCAGGTAGTCTGCTCAAATTAGGATGGACTGGTTAGGTTACAGCTCTAGTGACTGAATCATTTCATCTCTGAATCTCCACCTCACATCCAAACCATAACAATTACCTTGGCTTTTAATTTAGATAGATTATGTCATTTTTACCTTAAGGAGAGAAAACACAGAGAGGTTAATCAACTGTGTTCATATCACCCAGTCAGTTGACTGTGATCCCTTTAAGTGATCATTCTTCTTTCAGTTTTGACAACCAGGAACGTCAAAACTAAGTTACCATTTCACCTTTAATTAATTAATTTGGGACTTTTGCTGTTTGTAACCAATCTCATAATTCTCCCATTGTACTTATCTCACTATTTCACCTTTATTATCTCTTTCCCCTTATTTCTTTTAATATTGTACATTCTGATATGACATGTAGGATTACACGTACTATAAAATGACAATACTATGCTACTGCATCAGAGTGTGTATCTATTTTACTGAACTGCAGGAGTGTTGGATGTTGCTACTTAGATATCCATCATTCTCATCACTTGTCATGTACTATCCCCAGGTTCTATCACTGATGCACACCCTACCATCAAAGCCCTTGTTTTCAGGAAGTCTGGCGCTACCTTCAGCTCCATTGGTGGACTTGAGTGGTCTAGAATAATCCCTCCAGTGCTGGTATGGCGGTTCAGGAACCCAGGTCTAAGACAGTCAGCACTTTTTAGGTCTCTGATCTCAGGATTAATTTGTGAATGACCACATGACCTAGCTCAGGCCAGAGAGGCAAGCGGGGAAGTTTCTTGGGTCTCTGAGTCAGACACTTCCTGTATGTGGAGAGGAAACCACTAGATGTTGGAAGGAAGAAATATCCTGAAGGAAGGTGACCATCCAAGGACAGATATTGCACTGAGGTCTCCAGGATAGCACATCCTGAATTCTAACTGATCTCTGTCTTTCTCCTTTCCCGAGCAAAACAGCTCCAGAAGGGCCAGAATTTACCTTCACATTTTCCAAATAAGGAAGCTGAGACCTGAGAGATAAGATGACTTGCCCAAAGAGAACCCAGGCCCCTTGCCTCCCAGATGGCCTGTGTCTGCCTCTTCTCTGATCCATTGTATGCTCTCAGTCCCACGTGCGACCTTGGTTGGGTCATCTAACCTTCGTCGCGCCTGTGTTCCTTCATTTCAAGGACGGAATTATTCTCACTGGATTGTTGTTGGCTGAAACCAAAGGATACCAACATGTGAAAGCACTTTGAGTACCATTAAAATATGATGTTTCATCCTAGGCTACTTTTCAAGCCTGGGTACTGTGTAGAAAAAGCCACGCCCTCCCTGCAGTGACAGGAAAACATTGTGGAATCCCACAGTCTGGCACATCTACAAAGGGTATGATCCAGCACATTACAGAGAGCATCTTTTTCCCATTTGTTTTAACAAGCATTGTTTCATTTTAATAATCTGTGACAAGATGTCTAGCTAACAAGAAAAGCCTGGTAAGTGCTTTGGGCAAAAGGAGACAGCACTTGCAGGCCTTTCCTGACACTTTGCTGTCAACCCTTTGGTCAATGGTAGGCATGTGGGGCTTTTCCAGCCTTGCAGATCCATAAAAATAGGTGGTCACTTATGTTAGTGCCCCTTAGTGTGCTTACTTTATGGATAAGAAATTGTTTTTTTAAAGGCTGAAATATGGATTGTTTTGAGCATGAAATGAAAAGCATAGGAAACCAGCTATTTTCTATCTTATCATCTTAAGGTTGCTCATAAAATCTAGAGTGTAATCAGTTTTCATTTATAACCCCACACTACTGTGTGCTAGGCATGGTGGTAGGCGTTTGGGACCCAGAGGAGAATCAGATCCCCTGGGCTCCTCTCAACCCAGAGCTGCAGCCTCTTGAGGAAGTGAGATGATCAGGTAGTGAGGTAGTTAGGGTAGATGCAAGGTGCTCTATGAGAGCAGAATAGGGACCTCATTACTACCAGGGTGGGACTAAACATCAGCATGTGCCTCTGGGCTAGTTTTTGAGCCTGGCAGTCCGCCTGCTTTGTGGTTAGTTCAACTTTCCACTTCTGAACTTTCAAGGTGCCCTCATTGTCCCGGCCCTATCACATCATAGTAATGATAACTAAATTGCTACCAGATATTAAGTACCATGTGATAAGTTGCAAAGCAGCACCTTATACAAATACCCAGACTTGGTTTAATCTTTCAAATAACTCTGCTTTATGTCAGGAAATGCAATCTAATTTAAGGCTTTTATAACTCTTGCTGGTACTTCATACAGTTTTATTTTCTGTTTACCTAATCTATTTTTTTTCCTAGTTCCTTAAGTCAAAATTTCCCTGTTGCTGTGGATTGTGGTTAAATGATGATGACGAAGATGGTGATACATGCTTATATTTGTTCAAAGGTTACCACTTTACATGGTGCCAAACTCTTCACAAAGCATCACACGATTTCACCAGTTCTATGGAATTTTGAGTTGTGTACAGTTGTCCTCCATATTTCACAGACGAGGAGGTGGATGTGTACAGAGTGTAAATTTCTTGATTGACACCCAGCCAGTGGTCTACTGGGAGATCATGGGTAGAACTCTGCCTGGATGCCCTATCTGTTCTCTCCACTTGTCTAACTCCATTGTTCCTTTCCAATTGACATTAGGCTTCCAGTAATCACAGCACATTGTCCATAGAGACTGATTGCTTCTCCTTCCCTAGGCCCTGGAATGGTGTCAAAGGAGTATGGATTTTGATCTGAAAAGACAAAAAGAATAGCAGGAGAGTGAAGAGTGAATGCAATGGCTCACCAACATGAAGGACAGAAATCATACAGGTGTGGCAGACAGCTTAGCAGAGTGGAGAAAGTGCCTAGGTAAATGCTCACAGAAGGCTTGCCCAAGGAACCTCTGAAGGCATGGCAAGAGAGCCAGCTAGCACAGGGCGACTGCTGATTTCCAGCTCAGGTCCCTGCAACTGGCAGCGTGTCTTGATTGCTCTTTACTCTCGCAAGGGAAACCAAACGTCATTCTTTTGAGAATTAAAGTACTGACATTGTGGTCAACATGATCTGGGGAGGGCAAGGTGGAGTGGCATTGGGTGATCACAGGCAATTAAGGAATAACTATGTACCAAACTCTGAGACCTCAGCACCCTGCCCTCCCTGCGTAAGCTGGCCAGCAGTCAGGCATGTATTCCAACACCCACGCTCTAGCCCAGATTGAAGGTCATCGTGTGTGAGAAGTAATGGCTCTGAAGAAAGATTTCTAGAGATGGACATGGAGCTCTTCATCAACAAGAAAGGCACGCCTTTTCATTACCCAAGTAAAACCCAGCAATTATGTTTCTGCCCATGTTTATGGTGCTGCTAATAAAATATCTAATGCTTCACTCTTAAAAAAAATGGATCATCCAGAATAACTGGGTATTTGAGGAAAGTCTTACACATAAGAAAGATGAAAGCATACACAAAAAATGTATAACCAATGAAATAAACCAATAAAAATAGCTGTGAAAAGGAATGCAGAGGAAAATTTTTAAAAATATTGGCCACTAATATTTTCAGAAAGATATGAAGATATGTTTCATGTATAGAATTACAACAGGATCTTGGGAAAAGAACACCAGAGCAATAAAAAATTCTAAAATTCTTGGAAAGGAAAAGATGATATTTTTATGTTCTATCCCCCAAAATGAAATTAAAATGCAAGTAAAAGATTTGGAAAACTTTGTTGCAGAGGAACAAAGGATGGACTAGAAGGGAGAAAAAATAAGAAAATTAGAAGCTCAAGTAAGAAACTTCTATCTCCCAACATTAGGAGTTTTAAAAGAAAAGATGGAAAAAATGGAAAGGACAAAATAATCAAGAAATTATGCAGGAATCTCTCTCATATTGGGCTTGTGAGCTAATACACCCACAGGCTCCCTGAGTGCTCAGCATGCTATGCACAACAAGACCCTACATCAAGGCACATTCTTGTGAAATTTTAGAATGCTTCAAGTTCCTACGCACAACAACCTTCCAATCTGCTGACAGAGAAGATTCAGAATTCAGAATGGCTTCAGACTTAATGACAATCACAGCAATGTTGGATGCTAGAACCCAAGAGCAGTATTTTCACAATTTGGAGGGATAATAATTTTCAACCTAGTATTCTGTGCTCAGCCAAATTACCGATTGAGAGAGTAGGGTAGTCTGTAGGAATTTTCTGTTTTGAAAGGTTCAAACATCTTACCCTCTGCAAATCTTTTCTTGGGAAGCTACTTACTGAAGGGTATGTTTTATAAAATAAAGGAGTCATTCAAGGAAAAGGAAGATGTGGGATTTTAAAACCAGAGCTTTTAATGCCTAGGATAGAGAGGGGTGGAGAAAAGAAGGCTTAGCATAAAGGCTAGGTAACAAATCTGTGGATCAAAGAGTCCAGATAGGAGCACAATGGCTGAGGACTATGAGAGAGAGGATGTAGGATGGTGGGGGCTGGGTGAACAGTGGAAAAGGAGAGGGCAGGAGGACAAACTGGGTAGAATGTTAAAAACAGGGATTGAGCAATTTCAAAAATTATTTCTATATTTTAAAGGATCTACTGAGGTATCTCAGAAAAATAGTGGTGATAGATACATTGAAAAGTGAACAAATAAAATCCATACTATTAATAACTCTTGGAAAAATATTAAGTTCTATGAGAAAGGAAATATAATCATAGTACACTGCTTGACAGTAATAAACAATATTTATATACTTATAATTATACAAACACTGATTACTGTTTAACCCAATATTTGACATATAATTAAGTTTAGAGGGTAAGGGTTGAGGATGATAAATATAAGATATAAGATGAAGTCAATACCAGATTTAAATATTACATATTGAGCATATATGCATATATTAGAATATCACATGTTTACCCCATTATTAATAAACTTTGTATGTTTTATGTATAAGTTAAAATTACAAATATCTGCTGTGCAAACATCTTATTTAGAGAAAGAAAAATAATTAACAGGAGGAACAGTTAAAAATAGTTAAAAAGAATTTGACTCTGAGGAGGAAGACAGGGGTTTTAGAGTGAGTGGGGCAAAAGATAATTATTTTTCAATTTAAGCCAGTGTATTTGATTACAAAATAAGGGCATTTATTGTTTAGATAAAATAAAACAACCAACCTTGAAATTGCTCTTTCTGGGTATCTCTCTCTTGTGCTCGCTCCCTCTCTCTCTCCTACCAGGAATTGAACCCAGGAGCACTTAACCACTGAGCCACATCTCCACCCCCCTTTTTATTTTTTATTTTGAGACAGGATGTTGCTAAGTTGCTCAGGGCCTTGTTAAGTTGCTAAGGCTGGCTTTGAACTTGTGATCCTCCTACCTCAGCCTCCTGAGCCTCTGGGATTACAGCATGAGCCTCTGTGCCAGGTCAGCCGGGCACCTCTTTTAAGGCCTTTGCCGACTGCTGTCCTCAGCTCCTCTTCTGTCTTCTCTCCTGCCTGCTTGTCTCATCCAGATCATCTGATTCATTGTGCCAACTTTATAGCTGTTAGTTTGCTGTCAAGTTTTTGACACTGGAGGCTGAGCTCTTTGAATACAGGGATTATGTCAGAGTTTCCCCCAAATCTCTTGGTTCATGATGCTCTTGTTGAATCAGTAGTTTTTTACACAGGTCCCTGGTTAAAAAGAGATGCCCAGGGACTGGAGTGGTGGCTCAGCAGTGATGGTGCTTGCCTGGTATATGCGAGGATGCTGGTTCAAACCCCAGCCCCACGTACACAACGAAATGTCAGAGCAACGAAAGCCACATGAGAAACTAAATAAAATTGATTCTCCCCTTACCTCTAAAAAATAAAAAGAAGAAAAGAAATGCCCAAAGGTCTATTTATTAAGTAATTAGGTTCAAATAACGGGGAAGTTTCTTTTCTGAAAGTGCTTCAGGAAGGAGTATCAGGAGCGTGCTGCGCAGTCTTCAGCATGAGAGGCTTCAGGTAGTGGCCTCCAGTAGGGACCGGAGCTAACTTCCCACAACTGGAAGGGTAACCTAAGCTGCTAGCCACAGTAATAATGGAGATTGGAAATACAGAAAGAAAAGCAATAGCACAGAATTTCTTTCCCCAGAAAAGTGCCTGCTATCACCTCCCTCTTCCTCTCTCCAGCCCTTGCCATGGGTAGACATGGAGCTTCAAGTATGGTATAGCAGGCGACTGCGTGCTGTGAATCATCCACTCGCTTAAGGCATCATCCCACACGTCGTCTTTATCTTGGCTGTTTTAATCAATCATATAATGGTTCATCCCCTTGTATTTATTTTACAGTCTTCCTATGAATGGATATATTGATAGATTTTTTTTTCTTACTCTACAATTAACACTTTCCAACATATTTCTCCATCATCTAAAAAATCATTTAAATAAATTCATTTCCCAGTAAAGGCTACAGTGGATAAGCATATTTAAAGGTTTGAAATCTTAAAATTGAAAGAGAAGTTGCTTTATCCAAATTCATACTCTAGGCAGGAATACCTTCTAGAAACACCTGCCTTGGGGCTGGAGCAGTGGCTCAGTAGTTGGAGCGCTTGCCTGGCATGCACAAGGACCCAGGTTCAAACTCCAGCACCACGTACACAACTAAGATTAGGAGAAACAAAGACTGGATGGAAAATAAATAAAATAGATTCTCTCTATCTCTATCTTTCTCCCTCTATTTAAAAATTAAAAAATAAAAACACCTGCCTCCTCCTGCTTCCTCCTCACAACCTCACCTTCTCACATGGATTTTCATCCAGGGGCTGGTTAAATAAAATTTCTAAAATCCTACTTGTGATACCCAAATGGCACCATTTACTTCACTCCTTTAATCTATTTCTGTCCTGAGGATCTTCGCAAAGCAACCCTTCTTCTCTTCCATATGGCAGCCCTTTGAATACTTGAGGATGATATCATGGACAAGTTGACCTTTGTATAATCTCGCAACTAAAATATGCTGAGTCCCTGACCATAAATCCTCCTCCTAATTCACCTTTGCCATTTTTTTCCTGCCCTTATTACCCACCTTTCTTCTATCCATGCCCATCATCCATAATGGGCTACCCCTCCAGATCCACGCTGCTGTGTTATATGAAACCAAAGATGCTGTCAATTGTAAGATTCACCATTATGTTCTATGTATCATTAACAAACAAACACTGTCATTTAAGTGCTAAGAAGACACCGATTACAAGGTACACTCCATTTTCAGATCTGTTAAAATGTGAAATAAAAATGTGTGTCCTAGAATCAGTGAACTACAAGAAGGCAGTTGTTTCTTTCCAGGTCAATTTCAGTCAGGATGTGCCCTACAGTGTGGCACTGGGGACTGGACGGAGCATTCTCAGTGAGTTTTGACTTTCCTGACAGTGGCTGCTGCCATGAGCTCTCTTGGTTTGTTCCCTGAATTGCCCTGGGCTGCTTAGGTGCTTTCTGGCACTTGTACATGTGTATATACAAAGAGTGATTTACAAAAGTGCATCCTTCCATCCTAAGGATAATAATACAATTTTACCTTAATAATCACTGATACTAAGAATAATAGAATACTACCCAGCCCCTTCATTGCAAAGCCACAGTTCAGGGATAGAGAGACGAGTGAAAGTACCGATGATGGGTATGTGTGTATTCAATAAGTTTAAAAGTAGAGCAAGTAATACTTTAAATGCATTCATGATTGTACAATAACTTAATTCCTTAATAAAAATATTTAAGAAAAGATAGAGGGAGTCTGAAGCACTGTTTACTTTATGGTCATTCCCAAATGCAAATGACAACTTTGACATTGTCACAACAATTATTTAGCAAATGTAAGGTGGGAGTTGGAGGGAAGACATGCATAGACATGTGTGTTTATGCATAAGTCCATGAATGGTATTTAAATTTGAAGCATATTTTTAAAACATCATGATCACAGCTTCCTAGTAAACGTATCCATTTTTGTTCCTTTAAATTTGGCAGTCTATAGGGATCATCTAAGAACTGGTATTTCTTGTTATGACAAAAATAGAGTGATTTTTATTAATTCCATTAATTCTGTAT